>JAVCKV010373386.1:0-13166 GCA_032274145.1 Herpochondria borealis
TTGGTCGATTGCGTCTGATTTGAAATCAGATGAATCTTTACGGATTCCGTGGGTTCGAATCCCACTCTCGCCTTAATTTATGATATCTGCTTAACTGTGATATAAATTTTTTTGACTTTGTATGAGTAAGGTTTACGATTGGTTTGAAGAACGTTTAGAAGTTCAAGCAATTGCAGATGATATTTCAAGTAAATATGTTCCACCTCATGTAAACATTTTCTACTGTTTTGGTGGTATTGTTTTTACATGTTTCCTAGTTCAAGTTGCTACAGGATTTGCCATGACGTTCTATTATCGTCCTAGTGTTGTGGATGCATTTGCATCTGTTGAATACATTATGACTAGTGTTAACTTTGGTTGGTTAATTCGTTCTATTCATCGTTGGTCTGCTAGCATGATGGTTATGATGATGGTTTTACATATATTCCGTGTATATTTAACGGGTGGGTTTAAAAAACCTCGTGAGTTAACATGGGTTACAGGTGTAATTTTAGCTGTTGTAACAGTATCATTTGGTGTGACGGGTTATTCGTTACCATGGGATCAAGTAGGTTTTTGGGCATGTAAAATTGTAACAGGTGTTCCGGCAGCTGTTCCATTAGTTGGACCACCTCTAGTTTTAGTTTTACGTGGTGGTGAAAGTGTTGGTCAAAGTACGCTTACACGTTTCTATAGCGCACATACATTTGTATTACCATTAGCTGCTGCTGTATTAATGTTAACGCATTTCTTAATGATCCGTAAACAAGGTATCTCAGGACCTTTATAATTAACTATTAAAAATTTATTATGTCAGTAATCAAAAAACCAGATTTAACAGACCCTAAATTAAGAGCTAAACTTGCCAAAGGTATGGGTCATAATTATTATGGTGAGCCTGCATGGCCAAACGATCTTTTATATGTATTCCCTGTTTGTATTTTAGGTACATTTGCTTGTTGTATTGGTTTAGCAGTTATGGCACCTACTCAATTAGGGGAACCAGCTGATCCTTTCAATACACCTTTAGAAATTTTACCTGAATGGTATTTCTTCCCAACATTTAATTTATTACGTGTGCTACCCAATAAGTTATTAGGCGTGCTAGCTATGGCAGCAGTTCCTTTAGGTTTAATTACCGTGCCATTTATTGAAAATGTTAACAAATTTCAAAATCCATTCCGTCGCCCAATTGCTAGTTTAGTCTTTATTCTTGGCTTTATTACTGCTGTTTGGTTAGGTATTGGTGCTTGTTTACCAATTGATAAAGCTGTTTCGTTAGGTTTTTGGTAAATAAAAAATATTAATTGTTATTAGTAAATAATAACAATTAATATTTTTTAAATTATGTTAAAGATACTTTTGCACCTGCATCTTCTAATTGTTTTTTAGCATCTTCTGCAGCGTCTTTCCCAACTGCTTCCTGAATCTGTTTTGGTGCAGATTCTACTATTGTTTTTGCATCTTTTAAACCAAGTCCAGTTAGACTACGTACGATTTTTAAAATAGCAATCTTTTTATCCGCAGGCACTTCATCTAACATAACATTAAATTCTGTTTTTTCTTCAACATCTTCCGCTTCTGTAGCTGCAGCCATTACCATTGTTCCACCGCCAGCAGCAGCTGAAGCATCCACTCCGAATGTATCTTCAATTTTTGTTACCAATTCTGATGCTTCCAATAATGTTAACGTTTTTAAATTTTCAACAATTTGATCAATTTTTTCTGACATAATAATTTTAAATTTTGTTAATAATAGTTAAATAAAGATATCCAAATCTAATTTAATTGAAGGACCCATACTTGTACAAATATACAAATTTTTAAAATATTGTCCTTTCACTCCTGAAGGTCGATTTTGTTCAATTGATCGATACAGTTCTGTTAAGTTTTCAACCAATTGTTCAGCTGAAAAATCTGCTTTTCCAAAACTAACATGAACAACACCAGTTTTGTCTGCTTTATATTCAAATTTACCTTTCTTAAATTCTGTTAGTGTACTTGTAATCGTAGTTGTCACCGTTCCAGATTTTGGTGAGGGCATTAAACCTTTGGGCCCCAATACCCGCCCCAATTTTGCTAGTTTTGGCATCATGTTTGGTGTAGCAATTAATAAATCAAATTCAAGGGTTCCTTGATTAATATCTGCTATTAATTCATCATTTCCAACAATATCTGCTCCTGCAGATTTCGCTTCTGAAAAATTTTCATCGTTAGTTAAGAAAGCAATTTTAATCTGTTTACCAATACCATTTGGTAATGTTACAGTTGTTCGTAATTGTTGATCTGCATATTTTGGATCAATATTTAAATTAGCATGTAATTCTACACTTTCACTAAATTTAGCAGTAGCTGTTTCTTTTAATATTCCTATAGCTTCTTGTAAGTCTGAATAGATAGGATTGTTAGTTTTTTCTAAATTTTTTATGTGACGACGCGACAATTTTCCCATAAAATTTCTCCATTAAACTTTATAAAATTTAAACTTAATCTGCAATGGAGATACCCATATTTCGGGCAGTCCCTTCAACAATTTTCATTGCACTACTAATTTTTCTAGTATTTAAATCTGGTAATTTAGTTTGTGCAATTTCTTCTAATTGAGCTTTTGTAATTGATCCAACAGTTATTTTATTTGGTGTTGAGGAACCCTTTTTAATTTTTGCTGCATTCGCTAAAAGAACTGATGCTGGCGGTGTTTTTAAAATAAAAGTGTAACTTCTATCCTCATAAACCGAAATTTCTACAGGAATAATTAATCCTATTTTATCATTTGTTTTAGCATTATATTCTTTACAAAACGCTGAAATATTTACCCCATGTTGTCCTAATGCAGGGCCAACAGGAGGCGCTGGTGTTGCTTTACCAGCAGGTAAAGCTAACTTAATTAAGCCAGTTACTTTTTTTGCCATTGCAATTTATAAATTTTAAATTTTATTATTTTTTACTTTCTAAACTAGTTAATTGCGGAACTTTTAAAAATTTTAAAATTCTATTAAAATAAACTATAACCTTCTCAAAAAAGAGAAACACGCCCTGAAGGACTCGAACCCTCGACATCTAGTTTTGGAGACTAGCGTTCTACCAACTGAACTAAGGACGCTTAAAGTTACTGTACTATTAATCTGTCTATATTACAACCATTTTATTAAATTTAAAATTTTTATGAGTTTATCAAGAACAAAAACTAAATTTGAAAATTATTTACCACACAATTTTTTAGCCGAAAAAATGGTTTTAAGTTGTATTTTAACCAACCCTCAAGCAATTGAAAGTGTAATTAAAAATCTTACTATCGATACGTTTTATTTTAAAAATCATCAAGAACTTTTTAAAGCTATCCTTTTTATGTACCAAAGTAAACAGGCTATCGACCTGGTTACGTTGACAACATTTTTACAAGATAATGGTTTAATAAATAAAATTGGTGGTGTAAAAGTTTTAATAGAGTTACTTAATCAAATTCCAAATTTCGTTTATTTAGATGAGTATATTCGATTAATGAAAGACAAATTTTTGAGACGTTCCTTAATAAAAATTGGTTATAAAGCTATTAATTCAAGTTATATTACAAATTTTCCATTAGAAACTATTTTAAATGAATTTGAACAGGAGTTATTTAATTTAACAAATCAATTTAAACTAACCGAATTAACAAGTAGTACTGAACTAATTTATGACATCTTTTTAGAATTAAAACAAAAAGCAATATCTCCAAGTTTACCTGGATTAACATCTGGGTTTTATGGTTTAGATTCTTTAACTCAAGGATTTCAAAAGTCCGATTTAATTATTATGGCTGGCCGACCGTCAATAGGAAAAACCGCTTTTTCATTAAGTGTTAGTTTAAATATTATAAATTATTCAAAATTACCTGTAATAGTTTTTAGTTTAGAAATGTCAAAAGAACAAATAATATATCGTTTATTATCAATGGAAACAAATATTAGTCAATCTCGTCTACGAAGTGGGAAATTATATAAAACTGATTGGATTAAGTTAAATAAGATTCTTAAAATTCTTTCAAAATTACCCCTATTCATTGATGATAGTTCTGATCTATCCGTTCAGGATATTCGAATAAAAATCAAAACTATATTATTTCAATATAAAACAGTTGGGCTAGTAACTATAGATTATCTTCAATTAATGGAAAACTCAATATTAAAAAATGGTAATCGAGCTCAAGAATTATCCCAAATTACCAGAGGATTAAAAAATCTTGCACGAGAATTTAATATTCCGATAATTGCTCTTTCTCAATTAAGTCGTAATATTGAAACTCGAAGTGATAAAAAGCCTATTTTATCAGATTTGCGTGAAAGTGGTTCGATTGAACAAGATGCCGATTTAGTTTTAATGCTTTATGAAAATGAGAAAAATAATCCAAATTCAACTAAAAGTAATTTTATTAAAATAATTGACTTAATTATCGCAAAACAACGTAATGGTCCAACAGGTAAAATTCAATTACAGTTTGATCAAAAAAGAACAAAATACCTTAATAGAAATCTTTGAAGTGAAAAAACTTAAGATTAGTTTATTGCCCAGAACCAGATTCGAACTGGTGACACGAGGATCTTCAATCCACTGCTCTACCAACTGAGCTATCCGGGCATATGTTTATATAATTTTAATGATAAACTAAACTTATTTAAATAACAAGCCTTTCTTAATATTTTATATTGCTTATTTATCAATTTAAATGTATAATATAAATTGGATATAGAATTTAATATAATGAAAGAAATTATTGATTGTGTCAGAATTGTAAAATAGCAGCACAAATAATTTTTTTTAATTAGTATTAAAACTATATCTACTTAATTTGATTATTTTAAAAATTATTTTTTAGTTAAAGATTTTTATAGTAAACTATATTGTAGTATAACTATAAATATTTAATATTAGTTATATACGTTTTAATATTGATACAATATTTAGGGTAGTTAAGATTACTATTTTTCATTTTTTATTTAATATAATAGGAACTTATAAATGACAGCTTCTTTAGCAAATTTTATCTCTAGTTTAGTAGCAGGTGGTCTTGTAGTATTAGTTATCGGTGTTGCTTTAATCACTATTAGTAATACTGATCGGGTAACACGTAGTTAAATTAATTGATTTACAATATTTAAATTATTAGTTAAACTAAAATTATTTAACAGTAAAGGGCAAATTTTGATAACATGATAAATGTTAGTTTTGGTCCAAATATGTTCTTAAGCGGTATTTTATTATTTGGCATAGTTTTGTTATATGGACTTCGAAACGTTAAACCGGAAGTTTCACGAGATGAAGATTTATTTTTTGTCACCGCAGGTTTTCTTTATTGCGGTATTCTGATGGTTCATGGATGGCGGTTAGATCCAATACTACTATTTAGTCAAGCGTTAATTATTACAAGCGTTTTACTTGCTGGATGGGAAAATATTCGGTTAAGAGGTTTAATCTTTAAAATGAGAAAAAAAAAAGAAAAGTAATATAAACATTTTATCTTGGTTTCAAAGGCTTAAATAATGTCATTATTTTATGTTTAAAAAATCGTCACAATTTTTTGGAATTTTATTTTTCTGTATCTTTAATCTTTTTGTATTGAACGCATCAGCAATTGATTTAGACGAAGCGACAAGAACTATTGTAACAGATTCGTCAGGTAATACTACTGTATTATCACCAGAACAAGTTAAACGTGGTAAACGTATCTTTAATGCTACTTGTGGTGCATGTCACGTTGGTGGTATTACAAAAACAAACCCAAACGTTGGCTTAGATCCTGAAGCATTAAGTTTAGCGACACCTCGTCGTGATAATGTTGCTAGTTTAGTTGATTTTTTAAAAAATCCAACAACTTATGATGGTTTAGAATCTATCGCGGAAATTCACCCAAGTATTAAAAGTGCAGATATTTACCCACGTATGCGTACGTTAACTGATGATGATTTATACGCAATTGCTGGTCATATTATGTTACAACCAAAAATTGTTACAGAAAAATGGGGTGGTGGTAAAATTTACTATTAATTTTTAATCCTAGATTTAGTCCATTACTGGATTAAATCTAGAATTAAAGCATGTAGCTCAGTGGATAGAGCATCAGATTCCGACTCTGAAAGTCAAGGGTTCGACTCCCTTCATGCTTAAAAATTTAATAATATATTATTAGGGGCTGCCTTGGTTTCGACATTTAATAATGAAAAAAATGTGATGCAGGTCGAAGTTTGTACTCTTCGTAAAAATCTACAAATTAATTAATAAATGCTAGTATTATATTACCTTTTAATTTCAAACGTTTCGTTCTTAACAATACAAATTCTTCATCGAATTTAGCTTTTAGTATTGCTTAGAAAATATATTATTTAATTTTAAAAATTTGTTCACTTTTACTAGACATTTTGATGTCTTTAGTTTAGAATAATTATTATGACTTGTTCTATTATAGAACTATACCTGTGAATGAGCGTTTTTTTTAGATTTAGATGGACGTGGGTTCAAATCCCATCAGTTCCAAATAAGCATTCGTGGCCGAGTGGTCGAAGGCAGCGGACTCATAATCCACTTTCCTCTGGAACATCACTGGTTCGAACCCAGTCGAATGCAATTATTAATTAGAATAGATTTTTATATTGTTTTTTGCTTAATCTAATTGTAAGATAAATATTATTAAACAATATCATAGAAGGATTCCTAATTATGAAGAAATTAAATTTACAAACCCCAATATTAAATCTTGAGAATCAATTTCTTAAAAAAGATCTTCCTATTTTAAAGATTGGTGATAACGTGAAAGTTGGTGTAAAAATTATTGAGGGTGATAAAGAACGGGTTCAATTTTATGAAGGTACCGTTATTGCAAAAAAAAATACTTCGATAAATACAACTCTAACAGTTCGGAAAGTAGTTCAAGGAATTGGTATAGAACGAATTTTTTTACTACATTCACCAAAGATAGATTCTATTAATGTTTTACGATCTGCAAAAGTTCGTAGATCGAAGTTATATTATTTACGCAAATTAAAAGGAAAAGCAAGTCGTTTACGTCAATCTTTTTAAAAAAGAAAATTTAGAAAATTTTTTTACTAGAATTTGATTTCCGTAGTATAATGTTAATTAGTAAAGTAAGAGTAAATTTGTCTTTCTTTATCTATCTATTTATAAATAAGGAGTTATATGGTTACTTATAAAGTTACATTATTGAGCGAAGAACATGCTATTGATTCAACGGTTGATTGTGGTGATGATGTGTTTGTTTTAGATGCAGCAGAAGAGCAAGGTATTGAATTGCCATATTCTTGTCGTGCAGGTGCTTGTTCGACATGTGCAGGTAAAGTTACAGAAGGTGAAATTGATCAATCAGAACAAACATTTTTAGATGATGATCAAGTTGAAGCTGGTTTTGTTTTAACTTGTATTGCATATCCTAAATCTGATTGTACAATTTTAGTACATCAAGAAGACGAATTATATTAATCTAAATAGTGAAAAGCTACATATCTATCTAGCTTTTCATTATTTAAATTGTCTTTTCACCACGTTAATATCTTAAAGTAAAGAAAATATTATTTTTGATGTGTTTATTGGATTATACACTATCAAGTCCAAATTTTGATAATCAATCAATTTATAAAAAATTTATAAATAACCAAGAGTTTAATCTACAATCAATGATGTTGATTCTGAATTATAATAGTTTAGTTGTATGATATAGTATCATTTTAATTTTAATTTCATAACAGAGTTAATATGTCAAAAATGTTAAAAAAATTCACCGCCAAAGAATGAGAGAAGTTGGCCCAAAAATTGATAGCAGCTTGCTGCTTCTAATAAAATTGCGGATGGTTATATGGACGAAATGGTTGATACTGAAGTAAACAAGAATCTGCAAGAAAAGCTCAATTTTGCAATGTTTAAACAAACTACCCGTGAACACGGTAAGGATGATTCTGACGTTCGGGGTACTGGATTAACGCGTGAATTTGTTCCTGATTTTATGCACGGAGATGTCTGTGAACGTCCCGAACGAAATGCACGTCCAAATTCCTGGGAAGATAATAATTATCGGTATGACGATGAGTCATTTTTTAATTAAAATTATTTATTTAATAAAATCAAAATGGAAATAATAGACGGGACCATAATTTTTTTTTCAGATTTTGTTCATTCAGAAATTCACAAGGCAATTGAGACGATGACGGACATTAGAAGTCCAGCTTACACATATATTTTTTTGTAGGTTTTTATTAGAATTTATAGAAAAATAACTTTTAATAAATAGTTATTTTAAGAATTCAATGGTAGTAAATCAGCACTCTGAGGGTTAATACTGTGTTTATCGATTTTTACCCCCCTCAGGGGCTTTATTTGACCTTTATGTGTCGTTTATCTTCTATGTTTACTTCTTTCGTCGAACCGACGAAAGAAGTAAACATAGATTCTAGTAAGAAACTTAAAAATTAAAAAAGGATAAGTCTATGATTGTCAAAGTTGGTGTTGATTCGATTCAAAAAGTGGAAAGCGAATTGACAAAAATTATTGATTCCGATGTGGGTCGTGATGAAAAGTTTCACCAACTTTTCTCATTAATGGCAGAAGGTCATCTAAAAGTTTATCTCTCGCAATAAAACGATTTTTTAATACGTCTAATGTTTTAGTATCTAACTCAGCAGAATAAAACTTTAAACAATACGCATCATCTTCTGCATAAGCTTGGATTGCCTCTTCAACAACTTCCTTAGTCATTTTTTTAACGATTACAATTGGATCTCCGGGAGATAGAAAATCACTTTTTTCGTTCTCCATTAATCTCAATAAATTTTTCGGAGTACCTACAACTACTACGTAATTTTGACCATTTTCTAAATTGACGGACACGTCCATATTATAATCAAAAATATCATCGATATCTTCAATAGGACCTAAGAAATTAATGCTTTCGACTCTCATAATAATTTTTTTGAATTAAATTTGATTATTCATAGTTTTGTTTTAAATTATCAATAACTTCTTGTTCTTTACCCTTGTTAGATTCGGCTAACTTTTCGATTGCCCCTTTTTCTTCTTTTGAATATCTGAAAAATAAACGACCTCTATTCCCAGCTCGCATATAAAAAACAGTTTTTGTACCTTCTAGTTTTTGAGCTCTTCGACCTACATGAAATTCACCACTTTTTAATTGTTCTTCCAATTTGTTTTACTAGTTTCTTTATCTTTTCGAACTTTTTTAGAAACTTTAGATAATGTAGAAGACATCGCATTATAAACTTTGTACTCATTATATGCTTCTTGACAGTCGTCTGCAAATTGAGCCAGTGGAGCCAACTTTTCAGCTACAGCTGATTCAGCTCGGTCTCTTGTGTTTCTTACAATTTGTTGTGGGCTAAAGCCTTCAACCGGAAAAAATGGAACCTGTGGCATCGGAACAATTGGAAACGGAAGAAAAGGAAAAAATATAGCGAATTTTAACGCGAATCTATTCTTTCGAACTTGCTTATCAATCTCAATTTTTTCCTCCTCCGTCAAGTTAATACAGGTAGATTGAATATAGTCGGGTTTAAAACCGAGTAAGCAAGAGATCCCACAACTGTGAAGAAAATTATTATAAATTTTAGTACTTCACTGTCATTTTTAATGACAAAAGTCGATTCAGTATATTTTAACATCTCGGAATAGACTTGTTCCAGTTTATGATAAAAGCTTTCTTCACTCAGGCCATCGTCTAAAAAATCACACATAGGTACAAGCTGGTCATCGAGTAGTGAAGAAAAGTTTTCTATCTTTGAATCGGTGTGAAAATTCATTTCACTATCAATCCCATATCGACTTACCTTCTTTATCAATTTATCCAAAGTTTTCATGTCATTATGGTAAATTTCAAAGAAATCCCATTGCAATGCATAACAATTGATTTCCCCATCCAGACACTTTTTGACTAAATCAATATACTGAAACCGATTCTCATAATAAATTTGCTCTTGTAAAACTATCCTATACGAAGTTAATTCAGAATACTCTGATTTTTCAACCTCGTACAATGACTTATTTTCAGATTCTAAAACTTCTTCTTTGCGCAAGAGCTCCAAAAATCTAGTTTGATTCATAAAATTTACAAATTAATTAGTTTTTTAAAAAATTGACTGATCTGCCTCAAGTTACTCAGATTTTTTAGGGGTTAAACGCATGTAGGAATGTAATGAGTAGCCGCCAACTGCCGTTGAATCTTTTCGGAAGAACATCATATTTCGTGTCAGTGGATTATGAGCATAAAAACCTTCATAAGCCTCGTTATTTTCGAACCCCGACCCAAATTTACCCAAAAAAATTTCAGTTTTCTCATTTTTTAAATGGTTAGCAAATTGTATATAAGCCTCTTGAATTGTTTTGACGCTAATGTTATCGTGGAGATAATTTAAACGTTCGCGCGTAGCTAAGTTTCTTGCACGCTTCAAATCAACTTCACGAGGTACATTCACTCCAAAACCGGGAAGCTGATACAGTTTTACTAAAATTCGATCTTCTGGTATCGAAGCCGGTAAATCAAGGTTCTCGGAAGGTTCATAAGGATTTCTCTGAAATATTCGGAAATTCCCGTTAAGACGATTAGTTTTTTCGTCCAAGTTTCCATCGAAATTGACTAAAAATTTTCCACGAAAAGCAGCTAGTATTACTTTGTCGGAGCCAGATCCTATTAAAGCTCGATATTCTTCATTCACGTCTAACTTTTGATTTTGACCTAATAGTGTTACATCATTTTCCCTAACAATATTCTCCTCAGGCAATGGTAAAGAGTTAAGCCAAAACCCAAAAATTAATAACAAAGATATCACGGGTCTTTTAATACAGAACTTAATAAATTCATCTAAAGCGATAAAAATGAAACTGAAAAGAAATTTGATACAATCCATAGTAATAAAGTAAAAATACTTTTTCTTTACAGTATACTATTAAAATTTAAGAATAACAAATGGTAAATTAATTTTCGAGTGATTTTTATTAGCCAATAATTCTTAGCTATTGATTTTTATATTATTGTGTGCCAATATGTCCTCTGTAGGACACTGAAGGGCACTTCAGCGATTAGAGTTCCAGTTATCAACTGTCCTAATTGTTTTGAAGCTTTAAGAAAATTAAGATATGAAAGACCATAAGCCTCGGCCAATTCTATCAAATTATTCAAAAGTAAGCACCGTAACAGAACTTCAGGGTTTGTCATTTAATATTACTTATTATTAAATAATATTTAAAAAATTAACTTTTTCTGGCTAAGCCAAATAAAAAAGCAATTAACATTCCGATAATTAGACTTCGTATCGTGCTTTTAGAAATCATAATTCTAAATTTAATAAAATATAGTAGTAAAATTAATTTACTGAAAGTTTTCTTATTTGTAAACATTTAATTTCTTTTTATAAAAAATTTAAGAATTTCTATTGCAATTTGGATTTATGTTCTGTATAATGTTATTTGTAGCTAACAAAATGATCCAAATAGGACCCGGTTCAAAAAAGTTTACCTTGTCCTTTTTCATTAAAAACTCTAGATTTTTTGGTGTCCTGACAGTAATGCTTAAACTAAATCCGTCTTCTAATTTGACATAGACGTCAGTATTTCCATTGTATATGTCCTTGATTTCGCTTAATTCAGCTTCATCGATTTTAATAGAAAATTTATGAGTTTATTCTATAAAAATTAATTTTTTTTGTTAACATATAACTCTTGAATTCGCTTTATTACCTGACTTTGGTTTTGAGTTTCTGTGCCTGATTTTGCCAAAATTTCCACGTTATTACCAATCTCTCGGGTGTAAAGTCGACCACCTCCGCGTGATCTGTGTTCCCATCCTTAAATCTTAGGTTATGAGATGCCTCCATAACTTTCTTCCGATAACATTAAGTGTTTCTTCATAGGAAATGTTTAAAAGCATTTTTATCAGCTCCATCATATATATAGTAGAATTAAGAAGAAAGTTTAATAATAATTTCTTCCATATAATTCTCTACACAATTCTTAGTGTATTTCGGATATAATATACATACAATTTGATTGTTGATTTTACATAATTCATCTACTATAACAGTCTCTCATCCAACACCCATAAGGTTTTAAAATGTTTCAATAGTGGAGAAAACGTTTTTAATAAATTAATAGAACTCTCTAGATTTGTAAATAAAGCAACTAATTTATCAGATAATTCTAAATTATTACGTATTGTATATTGTAGCTGAAGCAAAATTATAGAAAATCCAATGACCCGAATTAAAAAAAGAAGGGCTTAACGTCTTGGAATAGATTAATATGTAAGTAGTCAATATATTTTTGGTGCTTTATAAAAATTTTTAAGGTAAGGCCTAGATAATTTCATCATAATTTCCTTAATATAGGAAATTAATTATACTGAAAAAAAAAAATGAACATCCATTTCTAAACTCTGTTAGTATTTCTACAACTATTCATTATAAACTAGATTAATAAAGTTGAGCACTATCTATTACTTTCATAATATGATATATTAATGCAAATCAGAGACATATAATACTACTAAAACTTATATAATAAGTATTATGAATGAATAATCAATTAGAAAAATTTTCCATAATAAGAAAAATATTTTTTAATATACATAAGTAACTAAATTTTTTATAAAACAAAGAATAAATTTTATATTCAACACTTCATATATAAAGTTTGGAAATTATTAGTTTATTATATACCTATACAATATCATTTCGGTAGTAGAAGATTTATAAACTTTAGTTAAAATCCTATATTATTATAGGATTTTAACTAAAGTTTAAATTTCAAATTGATTACCACGACGATATTGTAAAAAAGCCGCAACAAAAAGACCAAGTGCAGACACGGTAATCAGTCCTAAAACTATTCCAGATAATAACGGTTCTACCATTTATTTGTATTTTATTAAATTATAAACATGAATACTGTTCTATAAGTCATTGTACCGTAACAAAATTAAATTATAAATTTAAAATTATCTAAATCCAACAGCTGCTTGCCATACAAATGCTAATAATAAGAAAAAAACTGGAATAACTGGTAATACATCTACAATAGGGCTAAAAACAACATATGCTTCTGGTAAACGAGATAATAATAAAGTTTCCATAAGTAAAATATATTTCCAAAGTTTCTAAGAGTAATAATATTAAATTTAATATTATTAATTTTACTAT
>JAVCKV010373497.1:0-40665 GCA_032274145.1 Herpochondria borealis
GCCTCACCTACAAGCAATCACTGGACGAATTAGCCGACGCATGGCAATGCAAAAAGACTTAATTTTGGATACCCATGCAACCCTATCAACCGACAATCAGAGACATACTTCTTTTCTTAGCTTCCATATCTTACTTATGTTCTCGGCCTTCTATTAAGCGTTCTTCATCATCTGTTTTACTTAGAACATAGATCAAATTATAATACAAAAGCTACTAGAATGGTATTACAGTCAGATTCTTACTCAGGGAAGATAATTATTTGGACTAATTATGGGTAGAGTTCTCCCCTGTCTATAGACAGGGGAGCTTCTAATATATGTAGTTGAGGGATTGATTAACCGGCATTAACGCATTAAAAATTCTTATGAAATAGTCCAGTATTCCACTCCATTGAAGAACATTAGATTAAAAATTGGCATCAAAAAGAAATCCCTCATTGGTAGTCACTTTCAAACGGGTGAATAATCGGCCTTTAATACTCATTGATCGCTTGATATACAGCTCTACTTTATCAATGCCATTCCCGTAGAAATCATCAAACTCAGTAATTATAATATTTTCACCGTCATGCTCAGCAGTCTCCCAATTAGAAAGTGTATTACAAAATTCTGCTTTAATCGTTGTGTTTGGATCTTGGTGAGCAGTATCGTTGCGACGATATTCGAATATGTAATAATTCGAATCTTCACTGAGGCTACCAGATGGCAACATTTTACTTGTATCTGCATAGGGGTTCGAGGCTCCAAGAGCCCATGCCATACTATTACTAATATCATCATAATTAGCGTCTCTGTGAGGACTTAGATAACCTAGCCAATCGTTTAAGGGCAATACATTTCTCCCAGCAATACCAGCTTGGTTTTCACTGACTAACAAACTCTCAGCAGAACCAAAACCAATAGGAGTGTAATTCGAATTTTTCGTTAGGATAATCTTGTCACAAATGAATCCATCTTCCCGCATAGCGATGCTCAAAATATGGACGCCAGTTTTGGTGACATTAATCGTCGCATTTGAGCCTCCCATAGTGCCCTTAGACCAGCCAAAAGATTTAGTGAAGCCTGTAATTCTGTCTGAAGAACTCATGTCACCATCAAGTCCCACATTCACTGAATCTGCATTTGCCTGAGTTTGCGTCCTTGGGTTAGCACGTCCCCGGATCCATACGTGATGAACACCGGTTTTGACAAAATTAACATAATATTCCATTTGAATATTTGCTCCTTTATTATCATCAGGGGCGGAGTCCATAGCCTTACCACCAGAAGCATTGGAGTCTAAAACTTGAGTCCACGCTTTATTACTGTCATCGATTTTTCGGGTGTAATTTTCCGCTTCAATGGATACCAGACCAGCGCCACTACTGTCCTGCTCGTAGTAGCCAGCTTCATAGATCTTAATATTACTGAATACAGATTCGCCGCTCTGTCTAGCATCATCGTCCATCACAAAAAACAAGTATTGGAACGAGCCTGTAAAATGTTGGCCTACCGGAATCGTGTAGTGTCTTGAAGCTGGAGCAAAAGCAGTGTAGTCTTTATACTCTGCCGATCCAAAACTCTCAGACCCATATAATTGGAAAGCATGCGACGAACTAAGGTTTCTATCATTGTCAAAGCCGATACTGTGAGCCTCTCCTTGTCTACTACTTTTGAAGTCGAACTCTATGATGGTATTTGGAGTCACCGTATAAGGGTAAGCGATTGCCTTCCATCTATTCCCGTTAAGTTTCAGCGTTGATCCACTATTTTGAACAGTTGCCGTCCCGGCACTGTCTTGATTACCAGCGTATGACAAAATCTGCTGTTGATTGAAATTTATGATTTCGGAAGCAGCCGCACTCATAACGACAGAGGCGGCGGCAGAGGAATTACCCACAGCATCAGGGAAGCCTCGGTCACGAGCCTTTACGGTATAGCTATATTTTCTTCCTGGGATGAGTCCTGTATCAGAATAGTGTCTACCAGTTTGCCAGCCACTATCATTTCCACCTCCCTCTGTGCAGGTGAAATAGTATTCGACACCCCTTGGTGAATAGGCATTCGCAGCGCTCATCGTAATGTTTGTCCCATAAATCACGCGAGGAAGGCTGTAGAAACTCATTGGGTTTGGATGTGGTGCTGTTTTGGCTATAGATGGATCCATGGGGGTATTACCAAACAGCACACTTTCGTAGGAGTCACCGTAGCGTATCTCGTCTACACCTACGTGATCAGCTGCAGTAAACACCAAATAATTCAAAGTTGATTGGTCTATCACACTCTCAACGCTTGACAGAGGAGCACTGAGACTCAGGTCTTCACCAGGTAGGTAAATTTCGAATTGGTCAGCTTTAGTAGGATCTTTTGCCCACTTGATCTTGCCAACAACCAACTTTGGAGTATTAATCCCAAAATACCCAAAATTAGGATTCCGGTAATCTGTTTGGTATTTCACTCGTTTTTCACCATCGATTTTAAAGAATTTGGTAGCGTGAACTGTTTCTTTCTCGACAAGACAGCCAATACCAGTGGCTGTCTTTGAATTTAATGAGGTGTTTGCCAAGCCAAAGTATAATCTCTCATTACTATAAACTATTCCTTCTTTAAACATTACTAAGGCACTGAACCAGAGTGTCGCACCATCATCTAAAAGTCCATTTGCCTTTAAAGCACTAGTTTTAATCTTTCGATGTGCTGCTTCTTTGTAAGATTTACTATAGCCGGAGCTTCCCCCCTTGACTGAAATTCCACCATATCCAGCAATGCTAGAGGATGATAGCACCCCATTGACCCAGGATCCATCAAGGCCTATCTCTGAGGATCCAGATTGAGTATGGAGTCGAGCACTTAAGTCGTAATCAAAAGGCTCGTAAATAGCTACCGGAACTGCTCCAGAACCATTCATATTAAGACTAATTCTTGCCTCAGCTGTATTCCCTTCAGCATCAATCACTCTAAATTCAAAGTGATCCAAACCAACATATTCAACATTAGGAGTATAGGTAAGAAAAGGTGCTTGTCCTGCAAGCTTTCCGTGACTGGGTTCGCTGATAATCATATAATCCAAAGGGTAACCTTCAGGATCAGATCCAGTGAGCGTAATCGGGAATGTCAACGAGGAAGGCCTCGTGAGCGATTGTGGTATAGCCACAGGAAACTGATTTTGTGGCAAGGTTCCATCTTCTCTATATAATATAACCTCGATAGTTTTGCTAGCCTTAGTCAGCTGACGCGAGTCAGACATAGTCACCTCAAACAGGTATTTCCCAGGAGTCCCGTCAAAAGTAACATTTGTTTCCTTTGCCTCAGCTGTCCCATTCTCATCAAAGAAGACCTCACCTGCACCGCGCAGTTTCCGCCATGTGAATAAGGAATTACCTTTTGCTAGATCAGAAGCATTTACCACTAATGTCGTGTTTCGCATTGGAGAGGTTAAAGATGAGGGGGTCGCCGTAACAGAATAAATAGTCTTCATTACGAGCGGTGGAGTTGGATTCGTATCCTCTTCGATAGCGGTTAAGATGCTCTGCCCCGTGGTTCCATACAAGTTCTTCCGCAAAAGACTCTCCGCAAAATCAACAATACCCGTATCACTATTAACGTATAGCCCAGACCCAGCATATAGCGCAAGTACTTTTGCTGGAGTTCCTTTACCAAGTGCATGTGGTTGGCCAAGCCAATTCATCGCTACCGGCACGCCTTCTCCATAATTGTGTCTTTTTAAGGCGTACAATGCGAAATGGCGCATAACATGAGCAGTCATCGAATCGGCAGGCGCCCTATTGTCTGCTAGATCAACGATTGATCCAGCAAGGTCTCCGACAGTATCTTCATCTAGTCTATCTACAATGTATTTAAGAGACTCTCGAGTGACTCCACTTACCGCAGATGATACGGTATCAAATGCCCTGATCAGGGCGGCTCTAGATGCGGGGTCATTTAGGACTGCGTCAAGTCGTCCACCATGCAACAATCCTGGTACATTATGAGTTGGCTTACTCTCCTCTATTTCTTGTTTCCCAAAAACTAGTTTGCTCATTCTTGTTAAATCAAACTGGATTGGATCTGACTCATCTAAAGGAAACATCGGCCGCTTTGCGTCACCTACAGCATTTAATATCCTAGTGGTATGAGCGGCAAGATCTCTATAGGGAAAGAAAGTAAGGGCACGTGCAGCTCGCTCTCGCACAATCGATTCTGGATCTCTTAGTAAGGGAACCAATGTATTTACCATGATTTTATCGTGAATCGCACCCATTGCCCTACATGCGCCTGCACGTGAGATAAAGTTGGAAGAAGATGCCAAAGCTATCACTCTAGGTGTCACACTAGAATCTGTCTTTGCTTTTTCTCCAAGAAGAGTTCCTGCTCTCGCACGGATTTTAGGCGCCCAGTTACTAAGATCTGCAATGAGCTCATCTGCCGAAAGATGTTTCAAATTATCATCATAAGTTCGTAATTTCTCAGCATCCTCCAAATCATCATCTGTAAGCAACCTTTCAACACGACCTTTACCCGTTAGATTAATTTGTCTTAATGGGAGCGCATAAGTTAAGAGAGAAAGGACGGACTCTGGGAATGTTTGATACTGCCGATTAGTGTAACCTTTCCTAATACGATTATACACCATTGAATCATCCCATTTTCTCATCAATTCATATTGCCAGATAGAATCCTTAAAAAACTGCTGAGCAGCAGCCTTCCCACCAACTGCCGCACCGAGTGGCGTCCAGAGCTGCTGAAAATATGGACCAGTATGACCAAGATCGTATTCACGGCTACTAGCTATTGACATTTTAGTAAAGAATTTCAGCTCATCTTGTTTTCGATCCATATTTTCAAAAGCCAGACTTGCGACACCACTCTTTCCGTTAGTACTTGTTACAAGTGTTCTAGCTATATGCTCTCCGTATGGAATGCCTCCTCTGTGAGTATAGGAACCAAAGTAGTTACTAGCATTCTTGATACCACGGTTGAGCGCATGCCCCTCAACACCACATTTCTCAGCGAGAGTCAGCGCATAGAACCCCACAATACCAGCACTGTTTATACAACCATATCCAGTAATGAGATTTCGATCAAAGGATGGATGATACTCCGCAAAGTAGTGACCAAAAGTTCCAAAGGCACTTTGCCCGTCCGTGATAACCTTTGTCAGAGCTTTAATAGTAGGAAAAAAAGAGGTGTCTTTAGTCATCATATAATACTCTATTGCAACAATCAAGCGATAAGGCACATCCCAGCCACCATTCCCGCCACCAAAACCATACTCGTAAATATCGTCAGAATTCATTATCCTTTGAATGTGGCTCGGCGAAAGCTTCAAACTTTGGACTTTTTCTTTCACCATCTGCTGCCGGGCAGCATTTTTGGGATTTGAGGGATCGTTACTTGCAAGAAAACTCAAAAGAGTTACAAACTCACGCTTCATATCATCTCGTGGGTTATTCACGATATAATCTAGACCCTGTTGTGGGTTATTCATGATATAATCTAGACCCCGCTCAAGAATGAGAGCAGATTTCGGGCAATCCCAAGGAGCCGTGGCGGAATAAGAACCCATAGTTTTCAAACGTATTGAAACTGTTTCGGTTGTCCCATCACGCAAACGCAGCAATTTAAGAATTGCCGGATTTTTCTCTTCAGCAAGAGTAATAGCTCTCGCTAACTGTATGCGTGTATAGCCTGTAAAAGCCACTGGTGTTGATCCATCACCTGACACTCCGAGAATTATATCTCCAACTACGAAAATGCCATCTGCAGGCGAGCCTGAGTCCACAGCCACAATCTTAATTTGTCTACGGTCATTGACAGGATAAACTCCCCCAGTTAATCCGGTTGGCCCTAAATTTGAGGTTCCAGGACCTTCCCTGTTAGCATGAGCAAAGGAATGTAACAGCATTAAAAAAACTAGGCAAATCCAGTTTCGGTTTTTAGACGTTATGTTTATTTTAATCATAAAATTTTGTTATTGTTGTCAACATCCTACATAGAAAACTAATGTTGTCTACAAACAATCAAATAATTATAACCAATTATTACATGAATACCCGTATTATAATGAAAGTAGTTGCTCCACACTTGGCTTACGGAATTCACCTCCACGATTGATCACCACACGTATTCAACTCGTGTATAGTCACTTATGAATATTATTATCTCATCACAGTATTTACCTTCTGCTTTTCTACTGCGATGGTAGGGGAAGTATCTACTCTTTGTTTTTGGTTAGATTTTTTTTCACTCAGCTAAACCCCTAAAAACTCTACTTTACCTACTTTGTTGGTATCCTTCTATTTGGTCTTTTCTTGATTCAGCTTCAAGCATGATCGCGTATGTCATTCTCCTTACACACCAGTAGCGTCTTCTCCATTTCTGGCTTTACTATGATGACGTAATTATCTGTAAATCGAACCATTTCCAAAGGCCAAGGTTTAAGACTAATTACCCCTTTATTAAGTATGTCTAAGTAGGTGTTTTCTATCAATGGAATGAAGTTCCCTCCTTGTGGAATGCCTAGTTTAAGCATAAGTAAATAGCTATATATCTACTTAGATCTACGTTTGGGTCTTTCTATTTTCTCACAGGCTGGACTTTTGCGCTGTTTTGATGAGTGAGGAAAACTAGGCGAAATCATTTTAGAAGAAACCTATCATTACTGATAAAAGAAATAATAAAGCAGCAAGAAAACCTAGACGATGAAGTAGAAACGAAGAAAAAAGAAGGCCGATCGAGCTACTTAAAAAAACGAGAAGGCAACCCGCTGAAATCTAACAAAAACTACATGAACCAAGCTATCTAGAGAGCGAGCCATCGGACTCAGTTATCTGCTGGCTACGAAGCCAACTCTAACAACAAGCTTCCTGGAGCGATTCTATACGCTTACTGAAGGTCTTCTGGCTAAAGAAAACAACCTCGTTTTCCACATCCATCAAATCTCTGTCAGTCCCCGTCCCAGTGGTGGATGAACTTTCACATTCTGTGGAATAATACATAGTCACCCTATAGCCTCTTGAAAAAGAGCCGCGAAGGTCGATACTGTGTTGTATTTGGACTGATTTGGCATTTTGTTTTTTAACTTTGAAGAGATGTTATTATAGGTTTAAGTACCTACTACCAGATGCGGCTCCATAGGATCGGAGGAGTTAGATTAGATTGATCCTATCTCAGACTACTCCTCGAATCATGGCGATTAGTCGTGAAAAACTATGCGACCAATCCAGCATTTGAGCCTGAAAGAGCATCAATATGTAGAGTAAGAATGTCGACCATAACTGCCAGCGAACTCTGTTAGGAAGCTTTGAAGATTGAGGCGAAGATGTAGTTTTCCCACAGCGTTCAGACTGCGATGTTTAGCCCAGATCGTTTAGATATTAATGAGCGCCATGACGGTGGAGTCAACCGCATGAACTGCATTTTCAAATCGTCTAGGAACACTTTTATAACGAAGCCCAAAGCCTCCAAGTTAAACTCTCAAAATGAGACAGTGTTGCCAAAAAGAGCTCTTCCATCATATCACTATTGCGAGTTTTATTCGTGTGAGAAAGAGTGTTGCGAGCAGGAGTTCCTTCACCACTAAGACGACCAAACCAACGGGAGTGAATGCGTAATGTTTACAAGCATCGTTGAGACCGATGGAGTGAGCTAGCTGAGTAAAAAGAAGGCTGACGACATGACTCCATGCTGTGAATGTCCGAGCCTGCTTGTCGATACCATACTTTTTAGCGATCTTAGAAACGAGATGAGGAGGAATGAGCTTGCAAGAGCTCGGAGAAAACTTACAACTTATCTTTCGCTAATTTATAATTTTCAAAGATTGATTTTAAGTGGGATCGGCCGCCTGCTACATCTTAAAAGGCGACCCTACGGGATGGGGTTTAAAAATTTCTAAGTCTAAAAAGAGTTTCTCTCTTCAGGCTCCCTAGTGAATTCTAAATTTAAGGACTGGCGCAGTTGCATTGTCCTCGCCTTAATTAAACCATGGTGAATTTGCAGCCATTTTATTCCTGTTACTAAATTAGGCTCATGCGCCTCAATCAGAAGACAGCAATGATTCCCCATTAAAACATAATCATGAACGATCCAGCCAGTCCGCTGACAGTCCTCATCTAATACGTTGAGGAAACTCTCCTGTCCTTTCTTCCCATAGAAAATCTTAGTACCTCTATTACTTCGACTCATCACATGACAAAAGCCCCGGCAAGATCAATCCTGATCGCCCTAGCCATAAATGTTTTTATACTAAAGGGATAAGTCAGTAAATTCTAAATTCAAGGAGTTCCCCCCTTTTCTTTTCGCCCCTTATAAAAATCGACGATTACACAAATTCTGATATTTAACTACGGGATGGGCGTTCCGAGCCCGGTCGGCAAAATACTGTAGATAAGCTCGGGAAAAAGGGATGCTGAGATACGAAAAAAGCCATGTTTAGTAGCTCCCGGAGGAGCTTCCCACATATCTGTTACAGAGTTGAAATTTGCGGATTGCCATGAATTGGGAGCTAGGTCTGGAGAGAACTGCACGTCCATTTGTGCCCAAGGTTCTGCTGGACCTATGATTGATGGCCAAGCGGCTATTTGACCAGAAAAGTCTACTTGCGGAAGATAGTTTACTTCGGTGGGTGAAGTGCCTAGTATGTATTCGAATAAGTTAGAAAAGGAATCACCATCAGGGTTTGCAGATGGGTCAGTGATTTGATTAATACGAGTCGCCCAATCAGGAAATGTCTCTGTTACAACTGACTCAACGATCGAGGTTGCAGCTTGGGCGCTGCCATCTGTTGGTGTCACTTCGCATCGCACTGTATCACCACGGCTAATTAGATTACGAGCTAGGGCATCAGATTTAGCGCCAGTTGTGACGTCTCTTCTTACATTACCGTTTACTTTCCAGACATACCGATACTTCACAAGGTCATAATCGGGATCATCAATGAAATCATAGCCGTCAACTTCACAGACTGGAACATCTTGTTCAGTGAATGGCCTTTTGCGAAAGCGAAAACCAGCATCAAAGGGAGGTCGGTTCGAAATCTGACTCGCATTAGCAACTACCGTAAAGGGCGCGTGCGCAAGGAGCTCACCGTTATAAAGGATATCCACATGCCAAGTACCTGGCGTGTTCATGACGGGGGTCCGAGCTCTCCATGAGGCACCGCGCTGATCGGCGTTTGTGTAACTTTGGGTGTAAGTAGAGGCAATAGTGCCATCTGGACGAATGATATTGAGAGTGTAGCTTGAGTTTGCTGGACGGTTGATAAAATACCACCACGTATGGATTTTCTGAGCAATTGGGCTGGCGACGAAAGTGCCTCCATAGGGTAGCGGGTTAGGTAAGCCGCCAGCGGCATACCAGTCTGAAAAGGCTGTAGGAGAAATGACCAATTTACGTATATACAGATCTTTACGGTTTACGGGCTGATCCTGCCAGAGTGAAGATCCAGCCCGCTTAGCACCACTGAATGGTTCATGGAATGAGTTGCCTTTTTTTGTAGCGAAATGAAGATGAGGAACGGTACTGATCCCGCTACTTCCAACTAAGCCAATTTGCTGCCCCGCGTATACTAAATCACCCGTTGAGACTGCGACACTATTCTTCCGCATATGAAAGTAGCGAGTAAAATGCCCGTTCCCATGCGAGATTATAACGTAATTTGCCACTTGACCATCCCAGCTTGTATTCATGTCTGGTTCGCCGTCGTTCGTCTCTGTGACTGTACCGTCAAGCACGGCAAAGATAGGGTAGCCCGCTGCCTGCTGATCCCAAGTAAGAATGGTACTATCGATACCACGGTGTCCATGGTAAGTGGACGTATTACCTTCGTAGTCTCCAACGCCAGGACCAGAGACGAGGTCAGTATAATGACTGATGTATAGATCTCCGCCCATATAGCCAGCCATGGGATATAAGGCGTAAGTCCCAATTTGACCTGCTGGTGTATCATTTTTGTGATTGGCGAAATGTAGAGCTGAATTTTTCGGTTTATATCCACTCTCACAGCCTGGACAGCCCTTCACACTCGGTTCAGGTGATTCACCTCCTTCTCCATAAGTGGGTGTTATGCTGAAGATCAAGATTGCCCCAACCAAAATTTGAAATAGTTTACAAGAACCGAGCCGAGAGTAACATTGCTGGTGGCCATTAGAATAGCTTGAAATAAGTTTCATAATTATTTGGAGTTTACTTTAATATTAGAAATTAGTGAAAATTGTATGCTAAAACAGGAAGCATTATTGAAAAATTTCACCACAATATTTGCCTCTGAATTTAACTTTACCACATGCTCTGTCAAGAAGGTTTTATTCAAACGTGAATAGATGGATTTCACACAGAAAGGAGGATTTCATCGTGCTGGTAATCTGCGGTATCAGCTTTTTTTCATCCCTCGCTTGATCGCCCTGATAGTCAGGGCAGGGATTATACACTAGGGAGGACATTTAAGCATAGTTCTCGATAGCTTATATCTTAGGCTGCTCGTAATTGCTTTTAAATCATGCAGGCTAGAGCTTTCATCTTACTTATCTCCGGCGAATTTATAAGCGTATTTTGAACTATTCGCCTCATGGTAGATAAATTATTTGCAGAGTTCCGATTCGTTACTTGGTTTGCATCTTCTTTAAGTAGTGCCTGGTCGAAAATAAAGGTCATGGTCGTGAGGAAAGACGCATCGTCCTCAGTATTGATAGCCTTGATCTAATCGATAAAAAAGAACATAAAAATGGGCTAGCGCTTAAAAGCATCTTCCTTGTGTAAGCCCACCGAAAGAACAAAAGCACTGGAGCTAAAAGCATCCAGTATCGTTATTACATCACCAGTCATGAAGCAGACTTCGAGAAAACCAAAAGACTGATTCGTCAACGCTGGGCAATAGAAAACCAGTGTCACTGGGTTCTAGACGTTATCTTCAACTAGGATCAAGGCCGAGTTAACAAAGGACATGCAGCTAGTGGCCCTAGGCCTGCTGAAGCAAATTACCACCATCAAAGACAAATGAGAAGCTATCGCTATCGAGCAGCCCTCGACAAAAACACCCCGAACAAATCCTCTTCCCCACAACCTCAAGATGAGCTAGCTCTGCCTCAAAGTGAAGCGCTTGATTTTACAGTTGATTTCAAACCCGCTGTGCATGAACATAGCGACATGCAGATACAGCAACGACATGAGTGGAAAGCAGAGACCGAGGAAGGCATGCGTCATTACCGAGCGATTTATCATTCCAAATTCTGGAAATTCACTACATCAATGAAGGGCACCAGGCGTAACCCTGCTGTTTGGGAAAAGATAGAAAATGTCGCTGATGAGCACTGGGAAGCCCTACGCGATGTCCTCTTCAGAAAGTATCAGCGTAAACGTTGCCCATGGAAGCTCATCGAGGATATTGATAAAACACTCGGTAAAGAACCTTAAAAGTAGGCACCCGTTTACTCTTTCTCTTCTCCCGGAGGTGGAAGATACATATACTTTGAGGTCATGTTACGCCCACTGAGCGCGTAGACCTTTTTGTTTTCCAAAAAGAACTTCAAGAAATCTGAAGAGATCGCGAAACCTAATCCATCAGAGTTCGGTGCTCCTAGACTGTTAATACCAACAACTTGACCCTTCATGTTAAAGAGTGGACCGCCCGAGTTACCTGGGTTAATCTCCGCAGTGTGCTGGATGTAAACTAACTGGAAATGAGAATCTCTAAACTGCTCGTAAGAGCGATTACTGAGACTAATATATCCTTTGGTCGCGGTACGCTCCAACCCTTTAGGTGCGCCGATGGCCACAACTTCATCACCTTTCTCAACCTTGTGCCCAATGGCGAGATTAACGTAGGGGAAATTTCTATCCTCGAATCCTTCGATTTTTAGAAGAGCAATATCATAGCGATGACTCACAGCAATCACTCTCACTTTCTTGAAAAGTTCATGTTTGATAATGCCGTCTACTGTGGTGTGAAATTTTATCCGTAACTTACCTTTATAACTACCAGAGATCACATGCTGGTTAGTAATCACATAACCATCAGGGTGAATGATAAACCCACTACCGAGACCATTATCCTGAACAACAGTCACTACCGCCGCACCAACTTTCTGAATGAGTTTTTTATAGCTAAGAACAGGAGCTGTAGGAGCCCCTTCGAAGTAGAAGAAAGGCTTGGATACTTTGTCGTTTTTTGTGCTTTCACCTTTAAAAGTAAGGGTCTTGCCATCTACAGGAACCGAAACCTCAGTCTGACCTTCTTTTATATTTGGAGAAGTGATCACCGTGCCATCGGGTAGCGTGATGGTGCCTGCATGAACCATTGAGATCAACAAGCTAGCGATGAATGTGAGAGATAAATATTTCATGATTGATGGGGTTCTTCTTCGGGTTGATCACACTTACCAAAGATAGCTTCTGCTATCACAGGCAAGATAACTACTATGGCGATGTAAGAGAATATTAACCCAAAGATAAGCGTTGCAGCCAATGGCTTCCAAATATCTCCACCGAACCAATAGAGCGGCAACAAAGTCGCAACTCCGCAGAATGAGGTTACGGTAATAGCGCGGAATCTTTCCATCGTAGCCTGGATGTATTTATTCTCTGATTCCGAATGATTATGAAGTGCGTCTAGCCACAATATCGCATTATTAATGACGATTCCAAATAATGAAACGGTGCCAATTAACGACATAAATCCTTGGCTCTGACCACAAATCAGCAGACCTAAATGACCACCAGCGAAAGCAAATGGCAACACCGAAAAGATGATCATCACGCGCTTGATCGACCATTCTCTGAAAAGAAGAAGAGCTACTAAAATAAAGATAACCCAAGGCATCACATCAAGTATCGCTTGAGTCGCTTCATTGGACGCATCAACTTGCCCACGCTCCTTCACGCGAACATTTGGATGCTTCGACTGAAGATCTTTCATACTCTCTAACAGATTATCCCGAACCCCCTTGAGGTCCGCATCTTGATTTAAATACAAATGAGCGAAAGCAACCGAATCACCATTGACTCTTGAGCCCTGGAGCGAAGTCTTCACCTTGTTCACCGTCGCTATTTCATGAAGCATCATCGCAGGAACTTTTTTGTTCATGGAGAAGACGTAAGAGTTATCTAGAGAGGTCCTCGGGTTAGCGTGGTTAGACTCTGCCTTTAAAACAACGGGAGTAACCTCACCTTCGTTTACAATCGAGGAAATAGGTAATCCTTGAGTATTTAATCTCAGCGTGAGCGCCACATCTTGACGACTAAAATCTCCATCATTCTTAGGATTGAGCTTAACCTCCAGCGAGGTATGACCTCTCTCGGGAACGTAAACTAAATGCTTAATACTATCCTCTAATTTAGCCAACTCCGAGAAGTCTTTTAGGAACCCTTCTACGTCTTCATCATTTCCTTTAATTTCAAAATCAAGTGCATATTTTATTTTCGGACCTACGGTCGCTTGATGAAGCTCAAATTGATAAGACGTATGCTTTTTCTCTAAAACATTACATTGATCCATTGAAAATCCGTTAGGAACAATGATGCTAATCAGCCTCATATCATGAGGAGTGAATCTCTGGAAGGCGCTCAGATTAGGAGACTCCATTCCTAAGAAATATTGCGGGCTCTCTATTCCTAGTTCGGCAGTCACATCTTGAGCAATGAGCCTCAACTGGCTATTCGTCTGAGGATTTTTACAGAGCAATGTCAGAACTTGATAATCTTTTTTCTGCTCAGGGAAAAATGCTTTAGGAACCCAGTTAACCGAACCGATTCCGATAGCCAGAATAATTCCAGCCACGATGATTACTCGACCTTTCATCGCACATACTTTTTCCAAGAACCCCTGATGCCATTCAGAGAGCAGGCTCAGCTTGTTATTTACTGCGGCATCATTCCTAGTCAGTAAATGCGGAGTCACAAAGCAACAATAGATAAGTGAAACAATCAGAGTGATAACTAGCACTACAAACATATCACCCAAGTAATCTGCTAATACGTGATCAGCAAAATAGATGGGCGAGAAACTTACTATAGTCGTGAGAACTGACACAGCGAGCACGCTACCAAAACGTCGAATAAGATTTCTAACAGAACGCATTTTGCGGTTACAGGCATCAATCACCACGATATGACCATCGATGATCAAACTTAAGCTGAGAATGACAGCCGCTAAGCTGATGATATTGATCGTCACCGCAGTCAGAGAAATAAAGAGACTAGAAATTCCAATCACGACAGGAATACTGAGCGATATAACGAAGGCTTCCCTCACCCCGATAGTCAGCGAAATAATAATAAATGCTATTAGGATACTACAAATAGCCCCCCAGATAATTGCGTTCTTTTGCTTCTGTATCGTCTGGTTGTTCTGGAGAAAAACACTTCCCTCATATATCTCAGTGATCTCTTGAACAAGTGAGGAAAATTCAGCAGCTTTCTTATTAGGTGTTTTTTTGATCGCTAGCAAGACCTGACGTTTACCATCAGAATAAGCCTGAGCATCATACTTACTTTCTATCGATTCATAAATTTTGACCACATCTTCTAAAGCAGTAG
Organism: Herpochondria borealis; assembly: GCA_032274145.1. NCBI lineage: Eukaryota > Rhodophyta > Florideophyceae > Ceramiales > Ceramiaceae > Herpochondria > Herpochondria borealis. Next base: position 14,509 of record JAVCKV010373497.1, read on the forward strand.
GATCATTATTTCTAGGGTCGCGGACTTCAAGTTCCTTCAGATCATCTATAGATCTAAGCGCCGACTGCGTCTGTATAGAATACACACGCTTCTTCTCATGCGTTGTCCCACCTGGCACCCAAGTATTATTGGCATCGATGATTTCTTTGATCATCAATGGATGAAGCTTCGCAGCATCGAGATCTTCATTATCAAATTCCACGATGATCTGCTTTTGCGATTTTGCCAAAAGACTAACGTCCATAACTGATGAGTGCTTAGCCAGCTCATTTCTAATTTTTGTTAGATACTTATAAGGAGCCATGACCACAGCATCATATCCGATCTTCGGCTCCATAGTCATCACAGGATCTTGGATATAAGGATGCAGGCGATGGTATTTCACCTTCCATAGATTAAGCGCATTGTTGCACTTTAGCTGCCACTCTGGATTATGGATTGCTGTTTTGTTAAGCTCTAGCGAAATGACTGCGTAGCCATGATGAGCCATTGAATAAACATCTTTGACGTCAGGCAGAGAGCGCAGTTCATTTTCGAGAGTCAGCACTATCTCAGACTCCACTACATCAGCCGCCAAACCTGGAGTCGCCACGAAAATAGTTGCTACTGTAGCATCAACCTCAGGCTCTAGGCTCTCAGAGATTTTACTCGCCTGATAGAAACCCAAAATACTCAGGCAGAAAACAATCAAGAGAATGATCGGCGATTTATTTCCAGTCTGCATCTGATTACTTTTGAGTATAAACTAAAACTTTGTCGTGACACAAAAGAGCAACATCATCTTTTCCGTCATTATTAAAATCGCCAATCGAAATCTCTCGTGGCTCATAACGCGAGGCACCTTTACGCCTACCTCCGCTTACATCTTCAAATATCTTAAAATGCAGAATACTATTCCACTTACTCTTCTCTTTATCATATGAGAAAATTTCCATGAAACCATCTATCCCATCTATCGCAACGATGTCTCTACTCTTATCATTATTTAAATCTCCAATCGCGATCTGCTGAAAGTTCGCTCTCTTGACATTGGTTGTGAGTGAATTCTCTACCTTATTCGCATACACCTTGCTACTGAATGGCACATACCAAAAACTGTGTCTCCCGAAAACCAGCGCCGCAGGCTCACCGCTCACATCTTCTTCTGCGTATTGTAGATCGATACGACCAATCTTACTCATATTATTATACCTGAAAACACCGTCATCAGACTTAGTGAAAACCTGCATCGCTAAATTCTTTTGATCATAAGCATAGAGAGTAGCCTGCTGCTCACCATCAGGCTTAAGAAGAACGGGTCCAACGATCTCATCGCCTTCCTCACGCGCATTACATTGCCCTACGATAGAAAGCTTATCACCTTCGATACGATAACTGCGCATATATCCAGGCTTCGTAAGTATCCATTCTTTTTTGCCATCACCATCGTAGTCAAAGACATTGATCTGAGACGGGAGCACGTCTAGGAACTGCCCTTGAAGCAATCCAGACTCGTCTTCAAACTCAGTGAGTTTCTGATCATCATTCCTCAAGAAAACTCGCATCGATTCTCTCGGAGTAATCAATGCCAAATCCTTCACGCCGTCATTATTAAAATCTTTCGCAATGTAGTGAGTAGGCTCACGCTTGATGCTACCAAGCGGAATTTCGAAATCTAAATCATTATCTGTTAGATTCAAAACGTGCATTTTATAGCGTCGTCCAGTTTGCTCCAGAACAATAACTTCCTCATTACCATCATCATTCATATCCAGCGCACTAGAAAGAAGAATGGAACCACTCATCTCAAGGTTCTTAGGAAAACTAAACGCATTTTTCTCAAACTTAGCAATACCCACAATACGCTCCTTGCCACTACAGATAAGTAGCGCATCTCTATCGCTGCCCTTCAGACGGATTTTATCAATACTGCTAACTCCGCTATAAGTCGCATACTGCTTAGGCGGAAGGTAGCTCCCATCTTTCATTTTCAAATAAAGATAAAGTGACGCTCCATTTGGATCAGCGGCAGCAACGTCAGTTAGCTTATCACCATTAAAATCTCCAGTAGCATAGACTGATGAAAGTTTACCTGCCGTCGGAACATGAAACATATGAGCCTGAAGGAAATCATCTGTCAGAGATTTCTTAGAGCGCTTCTCTACAGACTGGATATCTACTTCCGCAAGATTCTTACTCACCGTAGCCATCAGAAGAGCCTTACCTGCATCAGAGTAAACTTCCCAATCCGTAGAACCAGCCTTCACAGGCACCGCTATTTCCGCACCAAATCTACCGTCCTTCTGCTGCAGGCGAAATCTCATTGCGTAAGGATGAAATTGTGAAAAATAAACAATATCTAAGAGCCCATCATTATCCACATCCACCATCCTAAGCTTCTGCGCATCATCTACAGACACAGCATAAGAGACCGGCGCAGGTCTGTTGCGAGTTCCGTTATTAAAGAAGATCTGCACATTGCCTTTATTCAAGACAGCAAGATCATCTTTCCCATCCTTATTTATATCAGCCACACTGAGAGTGTTACCATATTCTAACACTTCAGACTCATCATAACTCCATGAGTCATCCCACTTAAATTTTTCTGACTGAAATAAAACTGTCAGTTTTTTAGTCTTTCCCACATAAACAATATCGCATTTTCCATCGTTATCAAAATCTATCGTATTCAGAGAAAATACAAACTCTCCCAATAATAACTGCTTACGCAAAAAAGGAAGATCACTATAGACTGGCTGAATATAAGCACTCTCAATATTCTCTTTAGCCTCCTTGTTCAACTCATCCTCAGTACGTTGATAGAGACACTCTAACTTCATCTCTTTATTATTCGCTATCAGCAAATCTTTTCTCCCATCATTATCAAGATCACCAGAGATCATCCCCTGAGTATTCTGATCCAGCTCCATAATCTTAGGACCCGCTAGCTGAAACTCCGCACTATTTGCAGATGTCGCTAATGAGGCCACCAGCGAGCAAGTTAAGATAAATTTTGTTTTCATGTTATTGGACTCTAATTTCAAAGGTTATTTTTTCTTCTCTATATTATTATAGCGAATAGGGCTGTTGGATGGATTATGAATATATGCATTCACATTCTTCATCACAGTTTTCACAAAGCTCACAGGAGTAGAAAACCAGATCTCCTTACTATGCACTGACTTAGTTTTCTGAGTAACAATACCGATGACGCTACCGTTCTCATCGAACAACGGACTACCAGTATCATCCGGACGCATCTTGATACGATACTGCTGATAAATCATTCCGTCCTCAATTCCAAAATACTCAGCGCGATTCACCAACTGCGTAGCCACCTTTTTCCAGGGTCTCTGCGCAGCAGTAGAAAATGTGTAGACCTGAGACTCCTTCGTCAGCTTCCGTTCATCACCAAACTTAGCATAAGCAAACTTTAGTTTTTCTTTCTCCTTAGTTTCTATTTTCAAAATCGCTAAATCAAAAAGCGAACTCTTCGCAACAATAGCCACTTTATACTTCTTCCCGTCATAAAGCGTGACCACCAGCTCGTGATTGTTAGACACCAAATGATTATTTGTCAGTATATATCCATCTGGATGCATAATAGTCCCCGAACCCCTATGTAGTTCACTTTCAACGCGAACTACAGTCTTCAGAGCATTTCCCTCACTCACCTTTCCCCCGGCATACTCATCGTATAAAAAACGATCTAACTGCGGTTCGCTAGCAGTCAGAGACACTACTGATTTCGCCTGGATCTCTACTTCTTGGCCGTTGACCTTAAATTGAAAAACCTCCCCCACCCTCTTAGGCGCTTTAGCAAGAGAGAAAATAGTTCCCTCTTTGAGCTCCAGATGCCAAGTAACCTTAGCACCAAGAAACGACAGGCCAGAAAGAGAGACTAAAAGATACGCAAAAAATAATTTCATCCGACGAGTTTATTATTTTTATTTCTTTTGCGGAGAATAATCCTTCAGCTTCATATGAGAATACCAAGAATTTTCCTCCTGGTAAAACTTAGAAATGATCGAATAATTTAGATCTTCGACATCTGGCGCCTCATTATCTTTTATTCCTAAATCTTCTTTCTCTTTATCAGTGAAATCACCAAACACCGCTTTCTTAGCGAAATAGGCATCTAAGATTATCTGCCCTAAGTCCTGGTAACTCATGGATACCTCTTCATTTGGCATTGAGTCCCACATGTCAGCGAGCTCCTTATGCGAGGAGATGCCTTTGCCCGGATTCTTGATTTGTGAAATTACATGCCTCCACATATCGTCCTCACTCGTCATCGTCACCACCAGGTGGTTATTCACGACCGCTGCGTAATAATTGGCCCCATTGTTGCCAGGCATTTGATACACTTTTTCACCCATGAAATCTTGAATCTCAACCCCTGGGGTCATTTCCTTCGCCTTATCAAAAAGCGCATAAATAAGCTCCGCATTTTTCACCTTACCTACGTAGACCTGCGATGCCTCTCGTTTAGCTCTCATTGCCGGGTCAATATGACCTGTGAGCGTCACAAGATATGGCTCTAAGTTCTCGAAGAAATTCGACTTCACCATCTTATACATGTCAGGAGCCTGACTTTTCGCCGCCATAAAACCTAGCGGAGACACCTTACTGAACATCTTCTCTAGTTGTAAATAGTTACTCTTAAAATCATAAGAAGAAACACTCATCGACTTATAATTCTCAAAAGCAAACTTAGGAATCTCAGGAATGAATTTATCATGCTGGAATAACCCTGCTATGCCCTCTTCACTCTTCACAGAGAAACCAGATTTCAGATCTGCCCCTTCATCAGTCAAGACAGCACCCATGAACGCAGAATCAAATGCATCGAGATGCAAATCATTTCTGATCGCATTCTCAGAAATAAACATCTTCACCTGCGGCTTTTTTTTCATGTAGTTCAACAGACTAGTTTCCTCATCTTCGATCAAAATCTTATACATCTGATCTATCCGCATGAACATCGATATATCATACTTATCGAGCTTCTCAGCAGCATCGAGATACTTAGGATTATCCGCCAGAGTCTTCTCCTTATTCGGAGCCTTCACCTTGCCAATCAAGTCCTTCATATCTTCCTCTTGGATAGAAATGATCAGAAGTTCATCTATTAAACAAATATACAAATTCGGCTTCTCCTCTGCACCTTTATCAGCCTTCTTGTGTTCAATTACAGAATAAGGGACCCCTTCAAACTCCTCAACCACGATAGCATCAAACTTCTCTTCTGCAGACTCCTTCACTAGCTTCAGAAGATCATCAACCTCCTTTTGAGTGGCCGTGCAGTCAACCGTCATCGCCACCCCAAAAAACTTAGGATCCATAGTCAAAGCAATCGCTTGAGAATTCTCAGTATTAGTGGTCTCAGCATTTGCTCTGCCTATGCCTATATCTAGAAGACCAAATGAAGCCCGACTAGTGCAATGCGCCTTTATAAATGCCTCCATCTCTTTCGCCAACTCTTCCTGATCCTCATTACCATCCTTCAAACCCATCACCTGCTTACGAAATGCTGGGTGCTCGAACAGTTTAGCAACTGGGTGATCCGGATCGATCTTAGAAAGCCTCTCAATACTATCAACACGACCATAAAGCATCGTTGTATCAGGATAGAGAGTCTCCAAATCCTTATCATAAGCTAGCAGAGATGTATTAAGTGACAGAGCTAGAGCTGCCGAGTAAATGTATTTTTTTAACATAAGTAAATGAGTTATAATTGAAAGAAACGTTTATACATACGGATCTAACTCGACTTAGCGCACAAAGTCAATCTGGTTACAATAATCTATCACCGCACAAGCATGAAGCCAATACAGCGATTAGACTAAATTTGAAAAAATCTTAGTAAGATGATTACAAGTTACCACCGACTAGATCATGTCCTTCCGACGTTTCTCCTTAAGCAACCGCTTAATAAAGGCTTCTACCGTGCGACTCTCCGTCGCAGCAAAGCGAATAAACTCTTTACCCTCAGCATCTAATAAAAGAACCGACGGAAAAACTCTCACTTTAAGCGTCTTCATAAGCGCCCTCGTAGCCTTATCTAACTCGGGATTCGCCTTAGGAGCATCCAGCTTCACCAGCACATAATCTTTCTGAGCCTCATCAAGAAATTCCTTCTTAGAGAAAACAGCCTTATCCATCATCTTGCAAGGCGGACACCAGTCAGACCCCGTGAACTCAACCATCACAAGCTTTCCCTCAGCCTTTGCCTTCTTAACACCATCCTCGATACTAGTAAGCCAAGGCCCTTCAGCCAAAGCAGACCCGCTAACCATTAAAGCGACTAAAAATAGATTTCTGAATAAGTTTAAGATTTTCATAACATTAATAGAGCGTCTCCATCAGTTGGATTTATTTAAACTTTAAAAAGACTACACAATTATTTAAAACTTGCACACACAGACCGACTGGTCTAAATAATCTGCATGAGCGATCATTTGACCAAAACGCGCATCTTAGACGCTGCTGAAGAACTACTACTCGAAAAGAACTTCCAATCAGTCAGCCTCAACGAAATACTCACGGCCGTGACGATTTCTAAAGGCTGCTTCTACCATCACTTTGAATCCAAAGAAAGTTTCGGATGCGAGCTCATCAAGCACTACGCAGAAGACAGCAGAAAGACCCTTTCCCTGCTTCTACTCAACCGAGAAATGGAGCCTAATGCGCGCTTAAGAATCCTTGCGCTACACGAATCCAGAATCGCTAAATTCATCAGCAACAATGGAAAATGCCCCTGCTTGCTAGTAAAACTAGCATCCGAGACCAGCTTCAGCAGTCCTACCATGCGTAAAGAAATCTCTCTCGCATACAGCCGCCTCGGCGAACTCTACGAGGAAGTGATACAGGAAGGTCAAGACCATGGTTATATAGCTAAACAGCAGGATGCTAAATTCATCGCCAGCCTCATCACATCACTATGGCTCGGCGCAGTTGAGAAAGCACTCATCCATCAGAAAGTAGATAGCCTACGAGATGCTTTAAAATTCATCAGTAGTAACATCATCGCCCCTCAATCAGCCTTCACAAAATCGGCATAAGATAACGCAGACCACTTAGTCCACTTTAATAATTTTATTACATGAAACCTTCACTAAATCTTATACTCATACCAGCGACACTATTAACCGTCAGCTGTTCAACACTCAGGCACTCAGGCTCAGATTACACTGAGCCAAAGTTTCAGCCAGCAGCCAACTACAAAAGCGCAACCAGCTCCCAACTTGGCGTCTCATCACAATGGTGGAAATCCTTCCAAGACTCGAAGCTAAATTCACTGCAATCAGAACTAATAGCTCAAAACTTAGACCTCGCGGCAGCCTACGCACGTCGGCAACAAGCACTGGCTCGACTCGGCATCTCTAATGCCGAGCTCTTCCCTCAGGGAACTGCCGACGCCAACACCACCAGAGAAAAAGCCACTCACACTGGAATAGGCGGAACCATGCTTCCTGAATATTTTAATCAATATAACGTAGGGTCGAGTCTATCCTATGAGCTAGACCTCTGGGGACGTGTCCGCGATCTCGTCAACGCAAACAAGGCAGACGCCCAAGCTGCCGACTATGCCATCGAAGAAGTTCGCGTCACCCTTCAAACCCAACTCGCCCGCCAGTATTTTGCCCTCCGATTCCTAGATGCAGAAATGGCATCATTGAACAGCGCAGTTAAAACACGTCAAGAAAACGTAAAAATCACAACCGAGCGACTACAAGAGGGTTTAACCTCGGAGCTAGACTCGGCCAGAGCTAACTCCGAACTAGCAAACGCTCGCGCCGAATTCCTCTCACTCAAAGGCACCCGCGCACAACTTGAAAACTCCATTGCTGTTCTCCTCGGCAGACAAGCGTCCACCTTTCGCATCAACACCAAAGACTACAAAGGAAATCTCCCACGCATCCCAGCAGGCGTTCCCGCAGCACTCCTCTATCGCCGCCCGGACCTCGCTGTTGCTGAACGCAGAGTCGCAGCCGCCACCGCCCGTATTGGCGTCGCGGCTAAGGAGCGCTATCCTAAACTTTCGCTCACAAGCAATGCCGGTCTCAGTAGCGTTTCCACTTCAAAGTTCCTCGAATGGTCGAGCAGCTACTTCTCAGCCGGGCCATCCGCCTCAGTGCCACTCTTTCAAGGAAAACGCATCAAGTCTAACATTCTCCTCACACAGGCGCAGCAGGCAGAAGCACTTTCAAATTATCAAAAAACGGCCCTCATAGCCATGGCCGATGTCGAGAGTGCACTATCAAACCTCAGCGCACTTCGTGAAGAATCTGCCGCAAGAAAAGCCTCAGTCACCGCAGCTTCACGCACTTACGAACTGTCCTCACTCCGGTATCAAGAAGGAGTCACCAGCTATCTGGATGTAGCCGATGCAGAGCGAGAAAGACTAACGGCAAAAAGAGCCGCAGTCCGCACCCGAGGTCAACAATTCGCAGCCACTATCCAGCTCATCCAGTCACTTGGAGGAGGCTTCACCAAAAACTCTAAATAATTCACATTTCAAACTAGAAATATCATGAAATTCTGCTCATCTCCACTTACTATCTTGTCCGTTCTAGCTGCGGTCTCGCTCACTTCCTGCAAAGACAAAGAAGACCAAGCCCAGCAACAAGCACCAGCTCCAATGCCTGTAAGCGTCGCTAAGCCAGTCAAGAAAGCAATCAAGTTAACAGAAACTTACACTGGCAGATTTGATGCTCAGGAAAAAGTAGAGATCCGCTCCCGTGTCTCAGGTTACATTGATAAAATCCACTTCCAAGAAGGTCAACAAATCACAGAAGGTCAGCCGATGTTCAGCATCGACCCATCCATTTTTGATTCCGAACTCGCTATCGTTGAAGCCCGTATTACTCAGATAGAAACCACCATCAAGCTCGCCAAATCCAACCTCTCAAGAGCAAAAACACTCGTCGCCAAAAACGCTGTCTCACAAGAGGAGTTAGATGTCCGCCAAGCTGAATATGACCAAGCCGAATCAAATCTCAAGTCAGCCCAAGCCCAACTCCAACAAACTCAGCTAAACCGCGACTACGCTGACATCAAAGCCCCCATCTCAGGCATCGCGGGCAAGCGCATTGTCACCAGAGGCAACTTCATCTCTGGAGGAAATGCCAGCGCCCCCATCCTAACTACCATCATCTCCCAAGACCCCATCTTCTGCTACTTTGAAGTAGATGAGCGCCAAGTCCTAGACCTAACACGCCTCTACATGGAAGGCAAAACAGAAGGTCGTGATGGCAAACCTCAGAAAGTAAAAATAGCCGTCTCTGATTCAGATGAATTTGAATTCGAAGGTGAAATAGATTTCGTAAATAACACCTTAGATGAAGGCACTGCGACACTTCAGTTACGTGCTAAAGTGGACAACAAAAACAAGTTCCTCACCCCTGGATTATTTGCTCGTGTTCAGCTACCAATTGGCGAAAAGCAAGAGTTCATCCTAGTGAAAGAAAGTGCACTAGGCTTCGACCAAGACAAACGATACGTCTGGTTGCTCCAAGCAGATAACACCTTGAAAAAAACATACGTTCAGGTTGGCAAGCAACTCAGCGACATGCGCGTGATCAAATCCGGCATCACAACGGAAGACCAAATCGCTATCGGCAGAATTCAATTCATCCGCCCCAATACACCAATTCAGCCTGTCCCGGCTCCAATGTCTGAGAAAGCAAAGAATTCAGACAAGTCTAAAAAAGACCAATAAATTTTAATTTCAACATCATTATTTTATGAAGAATTTCGCTAATTTCTTCATCGATAGACCACGCTTTGCAACGGTTATATCGGTGATCATCACCTTCGTAGGTTACCTCGCATTCACCTCGCTTCCAGTAGCGCAGTTTCCAGAAGTAGCACCACCCACCGTAAAAGTAAGCGCCTTCCTCCCAGGCGCCAGCCCAGACGTCCTCGCTAACACCATCGCCGCACCCATCGAGCAGGAAGTAAACGGCGTCGAAGGGATGATCTACATGAACTCATCCAGCACAGCAGATGGAGCCTATTCACTAACAGTCACCTTCGAGCCCGGCACAGACATTGATGCCGCACAGGTCTTAGTTCAGAACCGCGTAGCCATCGCCCAGTCACGCCTCCCGGAGCAGTCACGCCGCGTTGGCATCAGTGTAGAGAAAGCATCACCAGACCTCATGATGGTGGTACAGATGCTCTCACCAGACGAAACTTTTGACATGCTCTACGTATCAAACTACGCACTACTCCAAGTCAGAGAGAGACTACGCCGAGTCGAGGGAGTCGGTGACGTGCGTCTCTTCGGTGGACGAGAATACTCAATGCGAGTATGGCTAAACCCTGAGCGCCTAGCATTCTATAAACTCTCAACCAACGAAGTCCTAGCCGCCCTCCGCGCCCAGAACGTCCAGGTAGCAGCCGGAGTCATCGGACAAGAGCCACTAGCAAATGAAGTCCCTTACCAGCTAAACGTCACCACCACAGGCCGCCTAACAGAACAACAAGAATTCGAAGACATCATCGTCAAAACAGGTGAAGACCAAAGCGTTGTTTACCTCAAAGACCTCGCCCGCGTTGAACTCGGAGCACTAGACTACGGAGTCCGCGCCTACCTAGATAGCGACAACACCGTAGCCATCCCCATCTTCCAACGCCCAGGTTCTAATGCACTAGAAACCGCCACAGCCATTCGTGAAACCATGGACGAGCTATCTAAAGATTTCCCAGAAGGGCTCATCTACCGCATCGTTTACGACCCTACAGAATTCATCGATAGCTCTATCAATGCAGTTCTAAAAACGCTCTTCGAAGCAGTCGTCCTCGTAGTTATTGTCATGCTACTCTTCCTTCAGTCATGGCGTGCCGCACTCATCCCCGTTCTCGCCATCCCTATCTCATTGATCGGAACATTCGCAGTCATGCAGGTTCTCGGTTACTCGGTAAACAACCTCACTCTTTTCGGTCTAGTGCTCGCCATCGGAATCGTCGTTGATGACGCCATAGTCGTCGTAGAAAATGTGATACGGAACATCGAAGAAGGCCACCCACCACGAGAAGCAGCACGGAAGGCAATGGCGGAAGTCTCTGGCGCACTCGTCGCCACCTCGCTCGTCCTCCTCGCCGTATTCATCCCTACCGCATTCATCAGCGGCATCACAGGTGAGTTCTACCGCCAGTTCGCCGTAACCATCGCGACCTCCACCACCATTTCCACCATCGTATCTCTCACACTATCACCAGCGCTCTGCGCCATACTCCTGAGAAAAACCGATGCCAAGCAGGACATCTTTACCCGCATCATAAACTTTCTCTTCGGATGGTTATTTAAAGCTTTCAACTGGGTCTTCGACCGAGTCACAGGAGTCTACGCCTGGATAGTGAAACGCGTGCTCAAGTTAGCATTCATCATGTTCATCCTCTACGGAGGACTCATGTATCTAGCCTACTCAGGCTTCCAGAAAGTCCCCGGCGGATTCATCCCACCACAGGATCAAGGCTACGCGATTGTCGCTATCCAGCTACCAGCAGGAACCTCACTACAGAAGACCGATAAACTAGCCCAAGAAGCCATCAAAGACATCCTCGCAATCGAAGGTGTGCGCAACACTGTTAGCTTCGCAGGCTTCAACGGAGCCACCTTCTCCGCCTCATCAAATGCAATCGTACTATTCACTCTATTCGATGACTTCGCAGAAAGGACAACAGATAACCTAACAGCCAATGCCATCAATGGAAGAATCCAACAAGCACTCGGAAAATACGATGCATTCCCCATCGTCATCCCACCCGCCTCAGTCCGTGGACTCGGAAGTGGCGGTGGATTTAAAATGGAAATTCAAGACCGAGCCGGACTTGGTTACGAGGCCCTAGAAGCGGCCACTTGGCAGCTCGCATTCGCAGCAGGAGCAGACCCTGACATCATGCAAGCCTTCACCCCTTACTCAGCCTCAGCACCTCAACTCTTCGCTGACATAGATCGAGAGAAAGCACAAATGTTAGATGTAAACCTAACAGAAGTTTTCAGCACCCTAGAAACTTACCTCGGCTCTTCATTCGTAAATGAAATCAACCTCTACGGCAGAACATTCCGCGTCACAGCCCAAGCCGATGGCAACTTCCGCGAAGTAGCAGAGGACATCAACAAGCTCAAAGTCAAAAACAACAAAGGAGAAATGGTGCCCCTAGGATCATTCCTAGAAATGAAATTCAACACCGCCCCAGACCGCGTAGTCCGCCACAACCTCTACTCAACAGCAGACCTACTAGGCACCCCAACCCCAGGCGTTAGTACCGGTCAAGCACTTGAAAAAATGGAGCAACTAGCCGCCCAAACCTTACCTCCAGGCATCAGTTACGAGTGGACAGAACTTGCCTATCAGGAAAGAAAACCCGGCACTAGCCCAACCATCATTTTCCTCCTAGCCATCTTCTTCGTCTTCCTACTACTCACCGCACAATATGAGTCATGGGGGTTACCACTCGCCGTCATTCTAACTGTCCCACTCTGCCTAGCCGGCGCCATCTGGGGAGTCCACTACCGCGGAATGGACAACAACATATTGACCCAGGTCGGACTAGTAGTGCTCATCGCCTTAGCCTCGAAAAATGCGATCCTCATTGTAGAATTCGCCAAGCAATTAGAAGACCAAGGCATGAACCGATTCGACGCCGCCCTAAAAGCCGCCAAACTCCGCCTCCGCCCCATCGTCATGACTGCATTCGCCTTCGTCCTAGGAGTCATCCCATTAGTCCTCGCTACCGGACCAGGAGCAGAAATGCGGCAGTCTCTAGGCACCGTAGTATTCTTCGGCATGATCGCCGTCACCCTCCTAGGAGTATTCTTTGCTCCGCTCTTCTACGTAATTGTTAGAAAATGGGTGAAGCAAAAAGAATCATAAACAAAATTTTACGGAATCTTTATATAACTGATTACATACTTGAATTACTACCTTACACCTATAAATTTAACTCATGTCAAATAAGTCACAACTTCTCGTAGCTACACGCAACACTCATAAGACTGAAGAAATCCAGTCCATGCTGGGCGATAGCTATCAAGTGTCTGATCTTACCTCAGGTAACTTCCCCGATGTCGATGAAACTGGCACCTCGTTTCTAGAAAACGCCACACTCAAAGCAGTAGAAATAAGCAAGGTCACCAGCGGCATCATCCTTTCAGATGACTCTGGCCTCGAAGTAGACGCACTCGGCGGTGAACCCGGGGTTTATTCTGCACGCTACGCAGGAATAGATGGAGACAACGAAGCTAACAACGCCAAGCTCATCAGCGAACTTTCTAAACTCCCCACCACAACTCCAAAGACAGCTAGATTTAAATGTGTGATGGTCATCGCCCAAAACGGCGAACGCCTAGCACACTTCGAAGGCGATGTTGAAGGCTCTATCATTTCAGCACTCACCGGTGACAAAGGCTTCGGCTACGATCCATTATTCATTCCAAAGGGCTATGATAAAACATTCGCACAACTCGGAGATACTGTTAAAAACAAGTTAAGCCACCGTGCTAAAGCTCTCCAACAAGTCGTCACTTGGCTAGAGGCGAGATAAAAACTTACCCCTATGAATCAAAAAATATTCATACTACTATCGTTATTTTTCCTAAGCGAAAACTTACCCCTAGCAGCACAGGGGCCCAGCATAACCACGCCCACGGGGAGAAATAATCCGACCAAAAAGACCGGAGTCGACCCAGCAAGCCAGCCGGTAAATCCATTTCTAAAACTCAACTATCCATGGCACAAGTACATCACCGTCTCAGTCTTCTGGATAGGCGAGCAGCCCACAGCCCGAAACCCCACGCCTAACTGCGCAAGTTCATGGGATAGATACTGGATGAAGAGCTACGGCGGCTACGACAACCCAGACCCTAAATACCGCACAGGATACCGCCCGACAGCATTTATCCCACAGCAAAACCCATTCTACATCGCCCTCCCCTACAATGACTGCATCAACCACAAGCTACACAAACCAGAAGCTAGCTCAGTAATCCCATGGTTCAAGCGCGTAAGCCCGAAACCTGGAAAAACTAGCTGTAAAGGCAGGTGGATAAAAATAGTCCAAAACAAGAAAGTCTGCTACGCACAGTGGGAAGACTGCGGCCCTTTCTTCACCGATGACTGGGCCTATATATTCAGAAATAAAAAGCCGAAGAACAAGAAGAACAAAAACGCAGGACTAGATATCTCACCCGCTGTTAGAGACTACATGAAGATCAAGTCTGGCTCAGTAGTTCACTGGAGATTCATCGATTTTTCCGAGGTACCAAAGGTAGGACCTTGGACACAATATGGAAAAAACAATCCCTTTCTACACCCAAAACAAGACCCCGACTACAAAGCAAAAATCAAGTATATGAAATACCTCAAGAAGATACGGGATAACTACAGAACAACTAGATAAGTTATATCAATGGCTCTATTTTCAAAAGTATTTACTCTCTGGGGCTTCACTAAATTTACGATGCTCTGTGCAATTATCGGCATCACACTCTTCTTCATCCTCATGTGGTGGGCAAACTCAGCCGCCCAGTCCGCCGGTGAAGGCGTCCTATTCCATGATATAGACGAACTACCAAAAGAGGATAAGCCCCCTAAACGCGTCGCCCTCGTGTTCGGATGTGCCGAAAAAATTCGTGGTAATGATAACCTCTACTTCAAATATAGAATAGAGGCAGCTCATGAACTCTGGAAAGCAGGAAAAGTAAGAGGCTTCATCATGTCCGGGGACAACAGTCGCGATGACTACAACGAGCCAGAAGACATGAAACAGGCCCTCATGAAAATGGGCGTCCCTGCAGATAAAATAGTCTGTGACTATGCTGGCCTCCGCACCATGGATTCAGTTGTTAGAGTAGAGAAAATCTTCGGGGTAACAGAAGTAATCTTAGTTTCGCAGAAATTTCACAACGAGCGCGCCTCCTACATCGCTCAGAAGCGCGGTATCGATGCCATCGGCTACAACGCAAAAGATGTAAAAGGAAAAGAAATCCAAAACCGCGAATACCTAGCCCGTATAAGAATGTGGGCAGACGAAAACATCCTAAAAACCTCTCCAAAATACCTAGGAGAAACAGAAACATTAGGATTCTAATATAGAAAATTGAATGCATAATAGTATCCTAGGTTGGCTGCAAATGATCGTTATATTCACAGTATAATACAGGAGCTTAGTGCATTTTAATAATACTGTATCCGCAATGATTGAACCACCCTGTTGCATCCGAGTGTGTTACTTTATTCAAGGCTACTCCTATTGCTTTGATTAAATCTTCCGGTGTCCTTGCTTCTATTTTTGAGAGGATGCTTTTCACTTTATTCCAAATCAGCTCTATAGGGTTGAGGGCAGGAGAATAGGCTGGTAAAAAACTCCACCCTAGCTCCGACACTCTCAAGCAACTCTAGAACACCTTTATTCTTATGCTAACTAAGGTTATCCATGATAACTACATCGTCAGGATTGAGAGTTCCTAATAAAAAACCTCTCGCATAAATATAGAAAATTTCACCTGTTGTAGCACCATCAAAAATCACATACTACTCCACCTACAATTCGGAGCCGATCCGTGCAAACGGCTGCTTTTGGGACAACGCCCATAAAGCCTTGTCATATTTGTTTGAGCTCCTGATTCATCGATGAAAACTAGCTTAGAATAATGAAGTTTTATTTGGTCTTGATTCCATTTTAAGCACTTTATTTTGATGTCTTCTCTGGTTTACTCAGAGAGTCAGAGAGTTTTTTTTTATATGACATGCCCATGCTAGCCAGAGCATAATGAATCGACTGAATAGAGCAGTCTAAGTTCAATTTAGCCTTCAGTTCTTCTAAAGTTAAGTCTGATTTTTCTATGAGCATTTCTTGGAATTGCTCCTTATGCTTATGAGTGATTTTAGATTTATTGCCACAACGATGATGTAATGAACGGACATGACCTAGTTTCTTTCTTTGCTGGATAAGCTTTTTAACAACCCCAAGCGAGACCATGAATCGATCAGCAACTTCTTGACGATTCATCTCACGTAAGTCGTAATTTTTTAAGATTCGATCTCTAATACCAATGGACAATGCTTTAGGCATCCATGTATTATAGACTCAACAAATGCTTGTACAAGCCTGAATTAGCTATATTTTTAATTAAAATACACTAAGCTAGATACGTAAAATATTCTCTGAAATTGCAGTCCGTCATATCTAGTAAGAGTAGCTGCTAAAATGGATGGAGCCCTTTAGGATAGTGCCATATTTGGACTAATAGGCTTCAATATTACTTTAGGCAGAGGCATTTTCACAGCGACTTATAGTGATACTGTTACCGGCATTAAAGTAGATAATAATGAACGGGGAGGTATTCATGGTAATACTGGTGTTAATTATACAACAATTGGAGCGGGTGGTTCAACGCGTTTCGCGGCTTGGGGTGGTGGCACCAGAATCCAGACCACTAGCACTATAGGCACAATTTAAGCAGGACAGAGACACACGCTCTCTGCTATGGTAAACGGAGTTAAATTAACCGCGGAATCGTTTTTCCACATCATCACGCCAGATACCGAAGGCTGAGCTCAACAAATAACCAAAACTTTCAATGCTTATGCCAATGAAGGTCACATCGGTGAATCATTAAAAATAATTACTGGAGTCGAAGATGCTAATAATTTAGCAGGGCTAGTCTTTTTTGATGATGTGTTGCTTGATGCAGAACCTTCTTCAGCACGATTGCTGAGCCTAGGTGCATTTACTCTAATTTTACCCCGCCGCAGATAATTCAGCACCGGAAACAAAACTACTTTTCAGACCCACTCCACATCAACAGGATGTGATTTTTTTACGTTCTTTCGTGCTACCAAGCGTCTGCCCCGCGACCTTAATTTGCCCCTCCATACTATCCCCTCTATACTATTTATGCTATATCCTGACTTGCCTCAAAGAGTTTTTCTCTCTATGCTATTCCCATGAACGATTCACATCAATTGCGCAGAAAGCGGTTTTATGAAAATTTGGATATTGGGGAATGCCTCATTTTATTCGCGGGTTCAGCCCCCAGAAAGACAGCCGATGCGAGCTACACCTTTTTTGCCAATAGAAATTTCTTCTACCTGACCGGTATCACCCAGACCAATAGCGTCTTCATGGCGGTCAACAATGGTGGAGAGATCAAAGAAACACTCTTTATCCATAATAAGGATCCCATGGTGGAGCGCTGGAATGGTTACCGAATCTCCCATGAGGAGGCCACGGAACATTCAGGTATAAAGACCGTTCGTGATGTTGAAGCATTTGAAGCGGTGCTCAAAGGCCTTCTCAACTCGGGAGCTATTTCGGACTTATGGTATGATTTTGATAAATACGACGCGGATCATACGGACGCACCACAAAATCGGCAAAGCGAAAGAATCCGATCAACTCACCCTTTCATGACTTTCAAAAACGCCTACCCGATCATCTGTGCTGCCCGCACGATCAAGGATGCCGGGGAAATAGCGCATATTCGAGAAGCTCTAGCCATCACCCGTGATGGGATTCATGCCATGATGAAGGCAGT
Organism: Herpochondria borealis; assembly: GCA_032274145.1. Taxonomy (NCBI): domain Eukaryota; phylum Rhodophyta; class Florideophyceae; order Ceramiales; family Ceramiaceae; genus Herpochondria; species Herpochondria borealis. Next base: position 32,039 of record JAVCKV010373497.1, read on the forward strand.
TAGACCAGATATGTATGAATACCAGCTTGAAGGAGTTTTCAACAAGGTTCTGGCAGATGCCGGAGTGCGTGAACCTGCCTTCGCCAGTATCATCTCCGGAGGACGGAATAGTTTCTACATTCATTATGAGGAGCCCATTGCTATACTCAAGGATGGAGATCTGATCCTAACTGATGTTGGCGCTAGGAAAAACCAATACGTCAGCGACATCTCCCGCCCATTTCCCGTAAATGGCAAATTCACGGCCCAGCAAAAGGAGGTCTACTCGATAGCACTCAAAGTAAACAACGAGCTGATGGAATTACTAGTTCCAGGGAAAACATCCTTTGAAGATATCGAGGGGCATTCGCGTCGCCGGGTGGGCGAGGAATTGGTAGCCGCCGGATACCTTGGTGAAGACGAAGATGTCAGTAAATACTACTGGCACCCTGGCACCCATCATATCGGACTGGACGTTCACGACGTCGGTCCAAAAGGTGACCCTATTCAACCAGGAATGGTATTCACCATCGATGTCGGAATTTACATCGAAGACAAAAACATCGGGTTCCGCATCGAGGATAATGTCGCAATCACCGAAACAGGATACGAACATCTCTCATCGGGAATTGTGCGTGAAATCGAAGAGATCGAAGCGATGATGAGCTGATCGTATCAGGACAAGCAGGTCAAGAAATGCAGACGGGTCGTATCCAGGAGAAATAGAGCCGGTCGTGTCAGACATCTTTACTGCCAGCCTGGGGAAAAGGCTCAGAATTTCTTCCTGCCTAGGCCAATTTGCATAACCTGTTAGATTCCCCACCAAGCGTCCCTTTCTAAGACTAGAAAGGGACAATCATTGGCAGGTTAGATGAGATCATCTCTGTGGCACGGGAGCTTCGAGGACGGTGGCGCCGTGCTCTTTGCTCATCACGAGCACGCTGAACTTCGTGGCATTTCCGATGTCGGTAGTGCTGACTGTAGCGTAGTCGAATTTTCCGCGCAGGTCGGTGTAGCCATCCTTGTAGAACTTCGCCCCGCTGCTAGTCATCGCATAGACCTTCACATAGACCTTCGAGAGAGGTCGCGCGTCCTTGTCATGGCGCACGGTGAGGATGCCGAAGTTCTCACTGACGATAGTCTGCAGTTCATTTGCATAGACCGCCTGCGAACGCTTCTTGCCACCACCTACAACCTCAACCAGCACGTTCTTAGCCTGGTAGTCGCGCGGCAACTTGAACTTGTGAGTCCGTTTGCCATCGACCAGCTTGACCTGTTCGCTGCGGTTTGGTTTTACGATGGAGAATCCGCCGCCATCGCTCGATACGAAGGGCGTGGTGCTGAATAGGAACTCGAGATCCATCTCGTAGTAATTCACCTGCACGCTCTTAAGGTTCTGGTAATCGAGAGTGACCTCGGTTCCATCCACCTTCATCCCGAGGGCTGATTCCTTCGCGGCCAATGCGGCCTGTTGCTTATCACGGTTCTCGTCATTGTTGACCTCCGGAGCCTGCCCCGAAATCTCATCTGCCTGGACCACTACTGCGGCAAAACGCTCCTTCCAGCGATCCACAGGATAGTCGGCGTAGCGCTCGGCAATCTTGCGTGCCTCGGCTGGCTTCGAACGATAGAAGGCTGCATAGGCCTGGAAGTAGTCGTATTGCATTCTGGACGGTAACGCTTTCGGCTTTACCGCATCCAGTCGAGCCAAGGCTTCAGTCGCCCGGTCCTGCAGGAACAGATAGTAGGCGATGCTCATCTGGTCGATGTCATCAAACGAGGCCTTCTCGCTTTGGATCTGCAGGAACTGCTGATACTGCCCGCGGATCCGATCGTTGAGAATGCGGTGCGTGCCACCCACTCGGTGCGCGCGGTTGTTCACTAACGGCTTGTATTCCAGGTGCTGGTAAGCTCGTCGCTGGATCGGGTCAATGGTGACCAGGCCACTCTTCAGATACTTTCCACAGTTGTTCAGGAAGCCCTCTTGCATGAGAAGCAACTGGCGAACTGCAGGAGCATGGTTGTGCATGACGCCGTAGCTGAAGACGGTGGCATGGTAGATCCCGCGAGAATTCAGCACGGTCAGAACCTTGACCATGAAGTCCTTGCTGTCCCGGCAACGCCAAGCGATCAGACCAGGATCCGCAGCGTGCAGATTCTGAGTGGACAGGTAGTTGAGAACCTGCTCAGGAGTCCCCCACTGGCTGATGTGGGCCCAAGAGGTTTCGTCCACCTTCGATAGTTTCTCGACCACCTTGAAAGTCATCGGTTCGGCGTGTGCGATCACCGCTCCGGCTTTCGAGACATGGGCCGGATAGCAAGGGAAGGCGCCCGTTGCTGGGAAGTAGAAAAACACTTCGAAGCGTTGCGTACTGTATGGCTTCATGGCGACTCGCTGGGTTTCGGTGGCGCGCTTTCCGAGCACCGGCATGGCGCCCTTAGGAATCTGCACCAGTACGTCGAGTTTCTGGCGTGAGCTGGTTGGATTGGTGATTACGACCTGACCTCCATAGACTGCTCCGGCGACAAACTCGTCGGTCACAAATTTATCCACCTTCTCGCCGTTCTCAACGCGATAGCGATCGTCGTTGCGGAAGAAGCTCTGGCTCACCAGTAAAGGTGGGCGATCCACAGCCACTTTCGCTTCCTTGATCTCGCGGTGGAAGGCAATTAACTGGCCCGCCGCTTCAAAGTTCAACTTGGTCTTATCAAAGTCCATCTTGTGCTCTTTCGCCTCGAAGGGCAGATCGAGAACGGCCAGCGCCAACATAGTCTCATGAAAGGACTTAGCGGCCTCGCCAAGATGACGCGATCCGAATCCGGACTCCCCTTCGTGTTTCGCGAAATCGAGCCAGAACTTGTTCTCCTTGATCAGGCCATAGTTGTGGGCATCGATCGGCAGCTTGTAGTAGTTGTTCTCGGCCCATTCTTTGGTCCGTTCGATTTTGCGGAAGAATGTGCTGAGGCTCGGAACGTCGTTGAGTGTATTGGCGAAGGCGTCCAAGGGGCTCTTATCTCCGCCGATCATATAGTTGAAATCCACGATCTTCCGCTCTATTTCCTTATTGGCATTTTTCATACCTAGCTCCATCACCATCTTAGGTTGCACCTTCGAATTCCTGCTTATACTGCCAAGCTGGCGGTTCATGCCGCCTTTCGCATACAAAGCAGTGGGGGCAGCCTCTCCATTGGTCATAGCCAGGGAGTTAGATCGCACTAGAGCCTTCTCCCATTTCCTAACCTCGTCCACCTTCTGCTTCCGCTTCCCGCTCATCCCGAAGGAAGCCAAGGCTCCTTCGAACAAGGCTGTCTCAAGGCTCAAGTTCGATGGGCGAAGAGAAATACGATCCCGCACATCCATGCGGATACCGTCGATGCGATCTTGTGCGCGACGAGCGAGAAGAATCCGTTCGGGGACGTTCAAGCGGGCATACTCGTAAGTTTCTAAATATTTACTGAGATCCTTCCCGAGCAGGTAATCGTCCATGAAGGTTCGGTCCTTCTTGTTAGCGAGATGTGGAACGACGACGGTCTTGAAAAACTCCGGATCCTTCTTCGCCAGGAAGAAGCTGAGTTCGTGACAGGCATACTTAGAATAGAGCTCACGCTTTTTGGCATCCTCTAGTTTCTGCCAGCCGACCACGAAGGAAAATTCGCCCAGGACCGGATCATTACTTAGTGTAAGGAGATAGCGATAGGCAGCGCCCAGATCGTCAAAGGTTTCGAAACGAGAAGTGAGGATGTCCGAGATCTCGAGCTTGTCACCTTTCTTCATGAGGGTCACAGAATCCTGTTCGGTGAAGTGCTCTTTCGGATTGAGAGCATTGAGTAAGCGTAGGTCACGAACCTCAGTGCCTCGGTCGGGAAGTGACAATTCACGATAGCTCGCGCCCACCGGATCGAGCACCAGGACATGCAGGTGCTGGCGGTCCCCAAAGGCATCGAGCTTGATGTTCATCTTGCCATTCTTGTCCGGACGAAGGTTCCACATCACCACTGGATCATTCCCCAGGAAGTCGATGGATCGAGATTGAGCGGTTGCCCCACCTCCTCTGGCCGAAAACGGAGCGCCGCCTCCACCGTAGGTTTTCCCATCTAGCCCACGGCCGCTATTCTTGCGTCTATACTTCTCGCCTTTTGCGAGATCCTCCTGACCAGCCTCAGTGTCGCGCACAGCCCAAGGATTGAGCAGTAGTTCGGGGCGCTCCAGCATGTTCCCTGGGAGCTTCTGAGCGTAGCGGCGCTCTAGGATGTAGCGGAATTCGTCACCAATCTTGCGGCCGCTGATGAAGAGGTTCGGCAGTCTCGCCGATGTGCCACGATACAATCCGGGGTGTCCAGAATATCCGAGGTTATGAAAGAGGTCAAATTCGGGAAGGAAGCGCGTCGCTACTACGTGCACGCGGGTCAAGTCGTCCACATTCGCCACATTAATCGTGATGCTATTCTTGTCAGCCTTCAGTTCAACGAGGTGGGCCGGAGCGCGTTCGTCGAGCTCGAGAGTGCGAGCTTGGTTGAAGACATACCCCACGGACTGTTTGCCTGCCACTACACGGATCGTCATGCGCTGCTGACTATCTTTTTGGTATAATTGGTAGTCGCCAGGAGTCAGTCCTTTAGCCACCAGAAATCCACCTTCAAGCTTCAATTTGCTGAACTGATCGGTCACGAAGGTGCCGGATGCGAAACTAAAGAGAGCGACCTCTGAGCGGTCCAGCTTGCCAATATACGGCACGCGAACCGGATCGCCAGCCACGGAATGAATAACACCAAGAGAGCTTCTGCGATCTTTGGGCAGGCTCCACATCTGCTGACGCCCGTCGGGAGTCGATGCCTTCAAGCTTCCAATTCCTTGCAAAGGACCTAGGTCAACCACGCCAGCGGCATTGGTCTTCAGCGTGAAGTTGCGCGACTGCTTAAAGCCGGGACGCCTGAGCTGCACGTTCACGTTACGTCCGCCACGCGCTTCACCGGTGCGACCAAGAAATTCGAGAACAAATCCTGTTCCGATGTGGCTGAGAAAAAGATCATCAACCTTGTTCGACCTCAACTGGCCATTGACTTGGAAGGTGGCCTGATGGCTCAACTCCTGCCCTTGACCTCCTTGACTGGCCACATTGACCTTAGCCCTTAGCACCGCAGTAATCTGTGCGAGCCGATCCGGAACGCGAAACTCGTGAGTCGCCTCGCGATCCGAGCCGATCTTGAAATCGTTGATGGTCGTAGTGGTGGTGATCCCATCGATGTCGGTCGCCGAAAGCACTAGACGAACATCGGTAAGCCGGGTTAGGGAAATTGGCTGACCCGCGACGGTGAGCACGGGGCGCACCGCGAGGGTCGCCCGTGCACCGGGACGCAGAGCTTCACGGTCCACGTGGAAGCCGGACGTCAAGGCGTAGGCTTCTGCGGGATGAGAGAAGCTGGCTAGCGAAGCAAAGCCAGAGCTATCCTCCACGACGAGGGTCCGGTTTCCCGGATTGGTGGAATACGGCACCAGAGCCTTACCATCCTTGTCACTCTTAACCTGGCGTCCGCCAAACCAAACTACGGCATCCGCGACCGGTGCATGCGATTCGTCGAGCACGGTGACCATGACTCCTGCGGAAGCTCTTTCCGTGAGCACGTCGAGTCGTCCCTTGCGGATCACTGCGCGGCTACTCTGTCCACCACCGATGAATTCCACCACCCATACCCCGCGGCGGTTTTCGATCTCGGGAAATTTAAAGTCTCGGGCGATGCGGCGTGCGGGTGCATCCTTGTATTCCACTGTCCGCTCGTGGTTGGCGACGAGGCCGTCGAGATTAACATCAGTGCTCAGCTCGCTACCTTTCTCAAGATAGTGATTCAGAGGATTCAGTTCAAAGACCTTCACGATGAGCTTGGGCACATTTTTGACGTGCAGGCGCAGCTTTACTGAATCCTGGATCCCGAATTGCTCGGCATTCGCAACTCCCTTGCCAGGCACAGCGCGATGCGCGCTATCAAACTCAAGATCAACGCGATCTTTCAAAGCCTGGAAAGCCGCAGGGCTCAGCATCGAAGTCCAGCGCTCCGGGTCTCCGATACCATTGACGATCTTGGACTCCGCAAAGACCTCCTTCAGCCAACTCTCCGTGATGTAGGGCGCATAGCGCTTGAAATCTTTAGCCTCCTTGAAGAAGTGGAGCAGGTAGTCACTGACCAGCGCCTGATCCGATCCAATCCGCGGCAGACCAGTCACCGCACCGAAGTCTCGGTTGCAGTCTGCGACATTCTTCCAAAGCTCCTTTTCTTCAACACGCCAATCCTTAGGGATGTAAGAGACGTTGCGGGGCAATTTTAAGTATTCAAGGAAACGCGCCTGATCGCGCACGCCGACGGAGCGGTCATGCTGCAGACGTTGGTAAAGGAGGTGTGCCTTGAGGGAGTTAAAGCTAGGCGCGAGATCCTTCACGAAAGCCCAAGCTTGATCGAGGTAGTCCTGTCGAGCAGCCACATCATTCGCCGGATCACTGTCCGCGCCGGGTCTAATTTTCACCAGGTAGGTCTGCACGAATTTCTCGTTGCGGAGAAGATCCCCACGCATACCACGTAGTTCGTTCAGCTGAGCGAGAGTCAATTCCCGGTGGATCTTGAACTCGCCGAAGCCTCGGCTTTCCTTCGTAGCAAGATCCGTCGCGATGAGTTTCACGAGTCCGGGCAGATCTGGCATCGCTGCCCGAGAGAGAAGATTGCGTCGCTGGATCAATGTAAGGTCATGCTTACTAGCCAAGAGTGGATAAAACGACTGGTTAGACAACTGGCCCAAGGATTTGGTCCCGTTCATAGCCTGCGCCAGATACTTGTCCCAAGTGATTTCATTCTGATCCAGCTTACCTGGATAATTAGCCTCCTGAGCCTTGCCCTCCTGCTGGTGGTTGAATTTTAGACCCAACTCACGGCGAATGAATTCCAAAGAGGCCTTCGGATCCTGATCATAACTTAGCAAAGCCTGGCGACGCTCGATCTCCTTCCGGCGGTTGGAGCCCCGAAAACGCTTCTCCCACTGAGTGAGGATCACCCCATATTTAGCCTTCTGGCCGGTGTTCTGGTAATGCAGCGCGTGAAAGTAGTAGTAGTCCTCCGTTCCAGGAATTAATTGCTTCAGAGCCTCCTCACGGTTCTCGGCTAGGGCGAACTTCTCGATATAGCCGATCTCCTGCTGAGCAGCGGCAGGGACAGAGAGGCAAAAAAGGGCAGACAAACTGGCCATCGTCAGGTGGTTAAATAAAGATGATTTCATAATAGATGGAGTTTTCATAATAGTTCAGTAACTGGTGGTAATAATGATTAGACACACCAAATACTAAATCCTTAGAAGATTTTCTTAATTTTTTAGCAAAAGGCTCTAGACTATCTAAGTCTATTGATACGAGAATGAAATTTTGTGACAAAAAATGTAATAAAAAAATGGGCCCGACCAGAATGGCACTTCACAAAACGGGTAGATGACAAAAGATGTGTCCTCTAGTTCATAGACAGAATTGAAGAAATACTTGAAATCATACCTCGAACCACCAATCTGGAATCCTAAGCCCTCTCCAGCACACCTCACCTAAAAAGTAAATCCCTAGCAGTGATCATCAGTAGCGAAAAGACCATGGGCTCAAAATCATCACCGCGCATTAGAGTGATCGGCACTGGCACCATTGCCGTTGCTCCGGTCCGATTCGTTTTTCTATTCGAAATGAGCAGCATTCATCGAGGCTGGTTGACCGATTTGCGAGCCGCCAAGGGTCTGGCTCTCTATGCTTCTACGCCCTATTACCAGATCAGGCAGCAGCAGTCTTGAGCTACTTGACGTTTCGCGATGATCAAACACTGATCAACCTAGTGGCGGGCTTTTCTGTACCTGAATTACGCAAAACCGTTAGCCCCCTGTCTAGCGTTCATCGAATGATCCCTCTGCCGCCAGTTGAGTAACACCATTCTGTAAAACAGATGAAACTTATATCATTGGCTTGTAACGTTTAGTTCAGTGCGGAGGTAGCTGTTGGTAAATAACGAGGAAAAGCCCTCTGCTTTACTCCATAGTGATTGTTGTGTTTTAGTTAAATGGGTTTCTAATTGCTCTAATGAATCCCAATTATATTGCAGATACTATCCGTTACAACATCCCATAGTTTTTCAATAGAATTAAGCTCAGAACTATATGGTGGTATGGTAAGGACCCTAACATTACTCGGTAATACTTTGCTATTATCTTGGTTTTGTTTGTGATGAAAGCCTGCTCCATCTCCAATAATTACATGTATCTCATCAAGATTACTCATTGCTATATGCTTAATAAATAGAGCATCAAAATCTTTTCCTAACCCTTCAGTATAAAGCAATTCGTTTCCAACCCCTTCAACTTCGAGAGCTCCAAACAGATAACCCCATTTGAATCGTCGGCTTAGAGGTCCTATTATTCGTGTAACTATCAAAGACCATATTTTTCGCAATGAAGGATGCAGTCCATGACTTACCTCATCATAGACCCACAAGCTCATTTGCTTATCCTGAGGTAGATTGAGGGATTATAGCTCTTATGCTAGTTTATTACGAAATTCCTCTTCACGTTTTGGGTCTTTTTTCTGATGGCCAGGACGGGACACTTTCAAGCGCACTCCGAGCTTTCCCTGCACATA
>JAVCKV010373608.1:0-13165 GCA_032274145.1 Herpochondria borealis
CCTAGGTAATATGGCGTTCTCGGGGATGCTGAACACAGAGAACTCCGTCGTCGCGCTCGAAAAAGCGACTGTTTTTGCGACCGACCTGAGTGCTGAGAATGGACTAGCAGAACTCATCCGAGCGTTCATCTTCGATAATTTCCGAATGTGGAATAGGAGCGGGCACCGCTTCGTCCGCAACGACGTTAAGTAGTTCGCCTACGGATTCGAGTTGCCCAGCGAGTATTGAGTTCCGTGCATCCGCAATCAGGTCGTTTTCATCAGCTTCATCGGTGGTAGACTCATCAGACAATGGAATGAACGTGGTTTATTATCAGACATGATTCGCTTGCCGCTAGAGACTACCGGGTCGAACGGGTGGCCTCGACACTGCCCGGTCGCCTTGAGCTTGTGTCCTGCGTCTGTTTTTCAGGCACGGGTGAGCGGCAGTTAGAAACGTAGGCTCGGTAGCATCCTCTGTTAAGGGGATGAGGTTCGACCGGGTCCAGCGCGTACTAACGGGCGTCTGTTGTACAGAAATTATTGGCTGCTGCCTGCGAGTTATCGCGTTGACCATTGCGTTCATGTCCTCCATTAGGTCGCAGAACGTGGGTATCTCTTCATCAACCTCCTCTTACTTCGTACAGTAGAACATCGCACGGCTCATGTACTATTAAAAATACGAGAGCGGGCGCCGAGTGTAAAACGTTAAGGCAGAATTCGTTGTGACGATCGTTTGTGCCGAAAGGGAAGGATGGATAGTTATGGGACAATTTGGAGATGACCTGCACCACCTGAGACTGTACTTAGTGTACGCGGTCATGTTGGCGTTCAACAGCACGATATTGCTAATCGAAAAACAGATGAATCGGAAGAAGTACAGTTTGGGAACAATGTTCTCAATGGAAGGAGCGATAGTTTCTATTGTGGAGGTGGGTAGCGGGGTGCGTCGGGCGGGCGCCGTACACATCTGAAATTATGCATGCATCTCCAGCGCAGACATATCCGTCATGACACATGATAAAATTCTGCGGAAGGGCTTAACTTTCGATGCACGGATGCGGGCGGAAGGATAACCATCTTATCTGGGATGACATGCAAAATCATCAATACAACAGCAGTTTTAACAGTAGTAGGAACAATGATTGTTTAGATAAATGAGAACAGGAGCATTGATTGTTATATTTCATGTCCTTGTTACGTACAGTGCTTTCTTGACGCAAAAAATCCGGTACAATGAATTCTTCCTCATTGTTCCGTTCATACACGTGTACACGTTGCACACATATTTTGGCAAAAACGACGACGATCGTTCCCACTAATCGTGCGTGTACCACGATAATAAATCACAATTCCGTACAATGACTTCAATTGAAGCATGATTCAGGTCATACACGTGTACAGTTGTACAAAATTTTGCGGGAACAGCAGGAACATTTCCCGAAAAATAATCTCGTACCATGATATTTCATCACAATACGGTACTATGAATTAATTAAAAAATGTTTCCACGTGTCCACCCAGACACATGTCAAAAATTATTGTACCGTGTACCACTTGTTTCACAGTTCGAACAGTGATTATTCATGGTTTATTCAGACTTTTATTAATCTACTAACAGAAAAACATCGTACATAGCAAGATTATTCCATGTGATATAGTAGAAAATCGTTGTGCCTACCATGAATTATGCAGGCCATGTCACTGTACCGTACAGAAAATTATGCAGATTTCTTTAACAGCACCGTTGCGGAATATCGAGCTACTCAGCATTGTTTGTTGAATCATGATATCATGGATAAAGCACAATTTTTCAATCATGGTGGGCGCACAGTGATGTATCACCGTTGTGCACAGTGAAAATGCATTGTACTAACTGAAATTTCATGTCAAGAATAACCACGCAGTGCATGTTGGAAGTGGCGGACGGGATTTTACCACGTGGAGCGCGAACTAAATGATCCAGAAATGAATCCATATTTCCCTTTCGCGCTGCCGTCGCGGTGTGTACGCCAAAAACGTACTTACTGGGAATCGCCGCGCTGTTACACCGGGAATCTCCTGAACAATACATTCCAAGCACGCTTCCGCTCCTGGCTCCTCTAATGCCTCTGCTCATGCTGCCGCATTCAGTGAGGTCCCCACTTCTTGACTGCGCGTCCTCGTCGCCTCCGCTTGCCATCGCAAGCACATTATGACTACCCCGCTCCTGTTTTACACATACTCTAACGCCCCCGTTTCCCTACTGCGCACTCGCGCCGCCTTCTTAGTCCGCCATCACACTCCCCGATACCGTGATATCCTGCTTTAAATCCCACTTCCACACCTTATTCCGCTGCCGCCTCCTCTTTAACTGCCTAATTCGCAAACGCCTGCTTTTCCGTGCTACTCAATCCGACAACTACCCCCTGCCCCGGTACTATCACACTCCTCGACCTCGTGAGCTGGCTTTTCCACCCCCGCTTGTACCACGTGTTCAGCTGTCTCCTCCTTTGTTGCCGTAGGATGCACTAACCTGTGGTGCGGCGTGGTAGCTCACTCCCGTCGCGCACACAAAATGGAAGAAGGACTGTACATCTTAACGAAGGGGAGCTTTCAATGCGGACGGGGAAGAATTACACATGGGGACGCACGCGATGTCGTCGCACGGATTTGTGAGCGTCCGACTCTGAGCCACAACCAACCAACCCAAAGAGGGCAAAATGGAAGGAAAGAAAGAAGAAGAAGAAGAAGAAGAAAGACCGGGAAAAGCCTTTACATGGGGTTAAGACTCGTGTTTCCTATCTTTTTTCCATCTCCCGTCCGCCTAACCCCGGCGCCACCTACGCCGCTAATGGAACCGCTGGCGCAGCGTTCAAGGTGTAGCTCGTGGCCAAACAATCGGCCCAAGGGCAAAAAAACCATAAAACGAACTACACAGGGAACATTGCAGTAATTATTCTTAACAATAAACGCCTTACTCTTTACATCCTCCATAGGGTAACCAGCCAAATATATGACACAACCAACCAACAACGAAACCAACCGGCCGGGTCAATCAGAGTCGGTGGCACCCCGGAGTGACGAAGTAGCGATGTAGCGGACCACCCACGGGGAACTGTATGCCGCTGCCACCTGGGTTGCCGAGTGGCGAAGTGGAGGAGTAGTGGCGGAATTTTCAGCTGTCTTGGGCTGTCACATTTTTAGGAAACTCCGTCGTTTGTGCGCTGACCCCTTATGACCGTACTACATAACCGTCCATTTTCCGTGTCAACTTCCGCTTGAATTTCCCGTATAGTGCTTTCTGAAGTTTTGCTCCGTTTGGTTCTCCAGCTCCCGGTCCCGCTTGATCTTTTCCGACAGCGGGAAATATCAAAGTCAAGTGGGGCCTACGACAATAACGAAAGGCGACGATTTTCAAAAATAACCCCTACGGCCAGTGCCTAATTGATCTTGACGTCCTGTTATTGCAGCTGTTTCAGCAAGGCCGCCATCTTGTCGATGTTTTTTAGATGCCCGAACGAACGCCACGGTAATTGAGCGACACTAGTTCTACCATGGGGTTTACCTTGGAAGAGGTGATCTTCGAGTCGAACTGGGCGTTCCATTTCTCCAACATTTTCACAAATTGTCCGATTACTAACCAAACGACATGGAGAGACCCTTGGTTGGGTGCAGTAAAAAATGATAACTCTCGCGGTCTTTGTGTGCTCCTCAAAATTCTCGGAAGTCATTTCAGAATTCGCACGTTCGTTTTAGAGGACAAGTTCACAGCTCTTGATGCGCGACAGCGTTATGGCTGATTTTCCACAGGACTTAGCCGGACTTCTTGTCGAGAGCATTAATTCGAACCTTGTGCCTGTCGATCATGATTAACGCTGAAATATTTTGTTTAAAAGGTAGAGAGTGAAGGTTGGTTGGGAAATGGGGATGCTAAAACGGAGCGATACTACCATTCAAGACCAAACCGATTAGAATTTATTAGTGCTTTGAATAAACTTTCCTTGATTCGGGACTTTTTCAATTTGAAGTCCATACCGGTCTTATAAGGACTAAAGTAATTTCGGGTTTTTCTATTGAACTATTAATGAAGGCAGCATTCTGCCTTCCTTAGCGGCCGAGAACGGAGCATTCGCAGAGCTCACTGGCCAGATGGCCATGATCATGACCATACTTTCTCGGAGCTTGCACAATGGCTGCTCCGAAAACTTTTCGGTGAAGTAAGTGAGCGGACACTGATATGAACCGGAGGGTTAGTGCCTTATCGTTTTCTATTAGATATTTTTCGGTAGGATTGAATTTCACACATATTTTAAAGTCGGTGCCAGGTCCCTCGGAAGCGTTCCTGGCGTACAGTGTGGTCATTCATGTTAATTATTCCCGTTCCACGTACCAGTTTTATTCTTGTGCATCTCCTATGGCTATTGCGCCCGTCACCTACGTCTTTTCTGCCGGTTTTCACCCATGTACGTCTCGGCTCTTATTTCGACAAAAATTGCTTAAAGTTTTTGAAATGAAGTAGACACGTAAGGGGATTTAGAATTTTTATTCTGTAACCTGTAGAAAATGGGCGTATATCGGGACAGTACGATGAACTGCAGGTCTGAGAAACTAATGGACAGTTAGTTGTCCATAAAACATGGCTTTAGAGATGATGAATCAACGGAAATGTATTTTTGATCCCAAACAATTAAAATTCTTCAGCGTGGTTTGGAAGGGCTATACAAAAAATGCTAGGGAGCCGAAGCAGAAATATCCGTCCAGATAAGCAGTTTTTCTGAAGAAGAATAGAATGCAGGCCGTCTTTCCCATCACTTTGGTCCGATCGCTGAAAGAAAGAGGTACATGCAATAGCTGGAAGGTAAAAAGACGGAACGATAGGCAAGAGCACTGTCGAACTTGGATACTTAGCAGGCCCGTATTTTTGACTGACTAAATAAGCTCTGAATTCGGATGGTTTTTTCTAACTAACTAAGCAAATCTCTACTTAGTCACCTCTACTTAGTCACTTCATGAGATGGGCGTTTTCAAAGTTTAATATTTCCCAGATGCCTGGCATGACACTACCCGCAAATTCTTTCAGTTTTTCTACTATATTTATTTGTAAAAAATTATAAATTTCTTCAGATTTAACGAATTTTATTACCCAATAACAGGAAGTAATCACGACGTGGGTAGCTTTTGTCAGTTCAACGACGTTTATGGAGACTTCGATGGGTTTTCTTGTTCCCTGGCGAACACCTGATCCTCAAATCCTCCGATTCAGCGTCCTTCACTGCGTCTCACCATGTCAAAAAGAGGACCCCGGCGTCCGCACCAGTCAAAGACGAAGAGATCGAGGTTTCAAATCAGCAAGAAGATTCACAAACAGTAACGGCTATACGCCTTCAGAACGAGCAGTTGAACCAACAGAAAAGACGTCGCAAAGAGTCGGGTGTTCGAGGCTCAAGAGTGAAAACCTTCCTGTGGAGCACCATTTCAGCTACGGTTAGCACCGAGATTTCAAATCTTAAGTATCACTGCTCCGTGTGCTCATTTGAGAGAAACCTGAACAAAACTCTATCCAACAGCAACATCGTCACTCACTACAAAGGCATATATCGCGGAACGCACGACGCTCTGAAAAGGGCTTGAACTGGAGAATGCTACGGAGACACAGATAAGTCATGTGACTTCCCAGAGCCGCGAAAAATAGGTACAAAAGGACTCCACCGCACGCATAGACACGTTCTTTCAGAGCTCAAACCGAGCATCCTCGTCTTCTACGCCTGCGTCCGGCAAGACTGGTACTATAACTGCAATACGGATGTGGCTTCCAGATGTGCCTATGAAAATCTTGCAGGCTGTCGCCGCTGTTCTCATGTGCTTCAGAGACGCCTATTTCAAGGCGCGGATCTCCACTTTTGCAAGGCTTTGTGAACATATGTGGTCGTCGTCTCCAGTTTTCAATCAAGGCACTGCTTGACAAGTACATCGTTTCGACATACAATGCAGTCTGCAGTATTCTACGAGATGCAACTACGAAGGCTACGACGAGTTGTATGACTTTCGACGGCTGGATTGCCGCCATAGGTGCGCCAAATCTTGGCGTTACTTGGCACTTTGTCGATGAGAATTGGGCACTCAAATGGCTACCAATTGTTACCTTCAACATTGGAGATGCTGCAAAGAGCGAACGTCAACTCTGCGCTCTTGTGGAGGAACTTGTGTCCGAAAATGCAATGATCGGATCTCGCGAAATTAATATCCATACGGTCACCACAGATAAAGAACCGGCTACAGCATTTTCGGCCGATCTCCTCACTAACTACGTTGGTGCTGTCCGCTGCGTTGTCCATACAATTTCTCTTGCGTTTAATGATTTATTTCTGCCGGACACAAAATGGCAGAAGTACCTCGACACAGTGAACCTCATCACGTCTTATTTCAACCAGCATCCGAAAGCCAGCATGCTCCTTTGTAAGAAGCAACTTCAGAGTGGTGTAACACAGGACCGGATCCAGGCTCTCAAACACGACGTTCCTACAACGTGGCACTCGCGTCTCACCGCTATATTGACTTACATCTCACGTGCGGATGATATCTCGTCACTTGCAAGTGAGCTTTCTATAGAGACTTCGAAGCTACCAAAGCTTTCAAGCGAGAGTCAAAACACACTGGCTGAGTTCACTGTTGTCCTCGGAGAATTCCGCCGCGTTGGTCGCCATATTGAAGCTAATCGCAACGTCACTATGTCTCGTTCGCCATTAGAGAGCTGCACGATACAGTTCTAATAATGGCAGGTGACATGAGTCCAAGCAGTTCTACATTTTATGCGGAGCCTTTGGACTGCGATTTAGAGGAAATCTTGGACGGTGGTATGGCCTTTACATACGCTTACATTCACAGAATTTCTACTTCAGGCATCGATTGTGATGCTGTTCGGAAGACACAGCTGCGAAAGTCTGATGCACGTAAGCTGGATCGAGCTTTGGCCAGCATGATAGAGGGCAGGCTTGGCCACATTTTTCTGCAGTGCAGCTCTGATGAAGCTGCTTGGGAACCTTCAGTAGATGAATATGGCGAGCTCATACCACCGGAAAGTCAAATTAATGAGCCGCGCCGTGTCCTCCTGTTCCATCTTGAAACCCTGCTGGACTATTAAAAAGTTTCAGCTTGAGGCCATTGACATATTTCCGTTTGCTCGGAAGGAATACATTACATTGTTGCGAAGCGAAGTTGTAAGAGAAGCACTCTCACTAGACCAGTCCATTAAATTCAAGAAGAAAAGCCTCCCAAACATTCTTGAAGTGTTGCATGAAAGCATGCTTCAAAAATTGCGCAAAAATGGGAGGAAGGAGCCGGGATACAGTCTACAGTTCTGGAAGGAGCAGAATGAAAATAGTGTCTCTGTCAGTCTTGTACCATTCAATAAGGTGGTAAAGGCCCTTTTGCGTCTCAAGCATCACCAGGGTCGGTTGAAAGACTGTTTAGTGACCTCGGGCAACTTTAAGACAATAACTGCGAGTCCCTGCTCAGCAGCATGCTCGAAATGACGGAGCTTATCTGTGTCTTTGTTCACAACGAGTTGCAAAACTGTACAAAAGGCCATATTGGTCTTTTGCACCGCACTGCGTTTGCCTTTAAGCAGGTTACAACCAAAGTTGCTCGTATTGTGTTTGAAAATGACGCCAAGAGGGAGAAGATTACAGACGTATTTTGAAATAAATCATTATGTGCTTTCTTCTAAAATGTGATTAAGTAGTGACTTAGCCAACTAACCAAGCTCAAAATGATCTGCTAAGTGACTGAGAGCTTGCCCACTTAGTCAGTCACAAATACGCCCCTGGTACTTAGGTTATTTACGATCGTTTCTGTCCACCCAGCCTTGATCCTCTCGTCCACTGCTTAGTACCCGACCTTTGCCATTAGCACCACAAAGATTACGACAACCACTACATAAAGTCCTCGGTCCTCACTGTAACTATGAGGCAGGGCGACTACTGCTGTCAGCTTCATCTACACAACACATTCGACACTGTTACCGCTCAAGGCGCCGCTGCCCAACCGACCAACCCTACCAACCCGACAACCATCACCACGACGATATCCGACACTTCTGCTACCGGTCCTTCCCCTTCCACCTCTCTACAGAAACCTGCGAATTCAATGAAGTACACGCATGTGACGTTCGTGCTCAGTCTTACGGGCCCACCGTTCTTCCCGACTTCTCCGAGACACAGCTACGCGCCACATCGCAATATTGCAACGCACTCACGACGAGTCGGACGTACTCAGCTGCGACGCGGTCTGCCAAGAAGCCTTGAACGAGGTCGCATAGTTTCATCACCCGGGTCTGCATCCAGGAGACCCCGACGCTGACCGCAAGGCCGACCCCCACGCCGATGCACAATACAATGCACACGCCCACTCTTCCTCAGGCGCTCATGACCACGCGCACCCAGAAGAACCAAGAAGAACTTGGCTAAGATATCGCGAAATACGTCTCCGAGAACGTCGGTCGATTCGCTGTCGAGCCAAAGGAAGAAAAAAGCGCCCATACACGGTGGCGCAGGCAGACTACCGCGCATTCGACGCGTTGGGCGACGATGATGCGCGGTTTGCGGCTGGCGAAGCGACAGACAAAGGTGAAGAAACGTGCAGAAGCACCTTCAAGGGTGAAAAGAAGAACATGGGCGCGGGCACATACCAAGACTTACACGCGGAGGCGGAGAAAGAGAGTTGCTCTGGAAAGCAAGGCACGGGGGTCCTTGGTGAGATCTACGAGCCAGCCGTACATCAACCTGCGTAGGTGGACGTTGTTAGCTTTACATCGCGGCACACTGAGGATGAACGATTCGTCTTTACTGAAAAACAATTTTTGGGATCTTGTTGTTTTTGGATCAATCGTACTCGCTAGGCGGAAGTCGTACTTAAACTTAAATCGGCGACATTTCCCCTAGGGTGCAGTTACCGTTAACATATCTTCTATTGCCTTACTTGCAAACGTGGCACCGCATGTGCTTTGTGACTAGTGGAAATTGCTATGACTTCTCGGTCCGTCAGGAACTTAGTGTTTTCATGACATGACGAGCGAGTGTCATCACTTGAGGGAAGAATCGTCTGTAGTTTGATTCGCAATTTCGATGACGTCGAATGTGCTTGGCCGGACCGAGTAGTTTGGACTGTTGCTTTCTGTTCTCTTACTGGAAGGACGTTTCCTGTTGAGATACGAGAGTACAAAGTTTGTCAACAGTGATGGATTAGATTGACTATCCGGCAAATTACATGGTGGTAACAAAGTGACCTGGCTTTCAATTGACATCAGCTGCCACGGGACTTCCACAGCATCGTGCTGCATCGACACGCACGCAAGCCAGGAATAGCTTATCGGTGCGTGGGCACAAGACAGATTGTGGTCCATCGCTCCTACGGCCACGGTCACGGCCACGGTCGCCGCGGTAGTTGCATACTGTGACGTTCGTGCATATCTCCGGCGACGATGCCAGTGATTTCATTATTTTCTGAGCGGGGGAGCGGCATTTGTCGCGAGACGTTGAACTTGTTTGGAAGGGATAAAAGGACTGTAACATTTGAAACCGTTCGGAAGCCGAAAAGTATCAAAAGCAGAGAAATAATAAATAGTAAATAGTAAATAGTAAGAGCACATCTATCAGTTTGGGGTCAATTTTACCCAAGAGTCCCCGAAATTGAAACAGTAAATCACTGCAGGGCTCAATTAAAAGATGGGACCCATGATGGTGGCTCAATTGTCAAATTCCACGCAACACTGCGAAGAGATTTTCTATTGGTGCGTAGACAAGCTGAAAATTAGAGGCTTAAATATTTTTGCAACCCAAAAAACGAGCACTATTTCAATTCCGAACTGAAGACTTGTGATTGCAAATTAAAAATGAGTGTAGGATTTTGATGCTGAATCTGGAACTGAATTTTCCTCAATTACTACAGCTCCAGATTGAGCACGATAATAAAAGTAAATACACTCATGCTGAAAAATGTTAACTGTCATCCTGCTAAATCCGAGTAAACTGCACTCGAATTGAACAATGATAGCTCCAAATAGTAAATAGTAAATAGTAAATATTAAATTTATTGAATATAAATTGTAGATTATAGATTGTAGAAAATATATGAATGTAGAAAAAGCTGAATATAAAAAATATAGTGTAGAAAATGTAAGGTATTGAAATTAAAGTAATAGTTCTGTCAAAATTTGAATGAATCCGGAAAGCATTTTTCCAAAACGATATTAATAATGCGAAATATGTGAATTTAGTAATATTTTAAGTATTATCAAATTTCAAAATTAAGATATTGAAAGTAACTAACGGAATATTTAAATTCTATAATTACAAATCGTAAAAAATGAAATATTATAATATTATTGTTTATCATTGAATCAAGCTGTAAATTTGGGAAAGAAAAATTTGGCGGACACCATACCGACAAGGTACGTGCAAAATTCCGCTGAACCAGAGGAAATAAATGCATCGAAATCAAACGATGTTCTGAAGGAGAATCCAGTGCAGACAGTGTCCCCGGTCACTCGTAGCTCAATCGCTGACACGATGAGGTCGGTGCGAGAGCTGGAGGGTAAACAGACGAAATATCGACACGAGCGCGATCGAACCCGCCCACTTGGGCTATTTAAACGCGGTTCCTGCCGCCCATCTTCACTTGTCTCGTTCACCGCTCAACACCACAATCTTCCTACTGCCACCCCCAACAATTGCGACAACAACTGCATCACGTCTGCTGACCTCTAAGAAACGACCACGACAACTTCACTTGCAAACCACAGCACCTACTCCGCCCACCACCACCACAAGCAAAACCTGTTCTGCCGTTTCTGTATCGTCTCTTCCGTCCTCACCATTCTCGAAACCATGCCGTACACGCATATGAGTTTCGTCCTCAATCTCAGCGGCCCACCGTTCCTGCCGACCTCACCTGGCCGCGAACTTGCACCGCCCCGCAAGAGCACGCCAATCTCACCTGCTGATGCATCGTCCTGCACTTTTTCATGGATCGAGTCAGACGCGCTGAGTTGCGACGCGTGTAACGACGACGATTTGAGCGATGCCGCGCAATGCGAACGCCCGGTGTTGCTATCTGGAGACATGCGCGCTGACGCCTGCACCCACGTTGAACGCCTCGCTGAGACCCTCGTCAAAGACTTCGACGAAGGCTTATCAGAAGGCAGCTCTGACGGCGGAGCAGCGAACATAGGTCGGAACGTCGTGGCGTTCGGAATCGAGAACGATGAGGAGGATCGGGCCGCCTACCTGTCGGCTTTGGCGGCGTACCGCGCTTATGACGAGTGGGGCAGTGACAACGCGCCCTGTGTAGCTGTGGGCGAGATGGAAACGAACATGGATAATCGCATGGGTGTGGACACAAGCGTCGACATGTGTGCACACATTGGCGCGGACACTGGCGCGGACACGGCGGGGGACAAGGGTGCGGATATGGGCGTGGGCATGGGGGAGGACTCGGGGTCGGACGCAGGCTTGAACGCGGACGAGGGCACGGGCTCGGACGAGGGCACGGGCTCGGACGAGGGCGCGCACAAAGACGCACAAAAAGAACCGGACGCCGACTCTGAGATGCGGTGCTTCTTGGAAGGGAAGGACATGGGCGTCGGCGAGACCGACGAACCGGGCAGTGCTGCTGTGCAGGAGCCATGGCGCGGGGCTGTTGTTGGCGTGTCGTCGCAGTGCACAAAGCCGGGGGTCCAGGACGGACACAGTAGTGAGCGGCCGCACGCCATATGGTGGTCCATCGCCCTGGTGGCTACTGCCACAGTCGGCGCAGCAGTTGCGTGTTGCGCTGTTCGTGCATTTTTCGGGCGTCGATTCCGGGACTGCACGCTGTGCTGAGCGTGGCAATGGCATTGGTGCGAGAATAGCATTTCTTATTATTTATTATATAAACATATTTGAAATTATTGCTTTTAATGTCCGGAGAGTAATTCTGAAATCATGAACATTATTTTTGCATTAACGGAAATTAAAATGTATTGTCCGTTGTTGCAAAATTGAAATAAAACAATAAAAAGTCAAGAACTTGTCTATGGTGTCCATGATTTATCACCTATCCATGCTAAACTTGTATATTACAATAGTATAGAATTTACTGATCGGGCAGTGATGTTTTCGAAACTTACTTTTCTCGGGACTTTAATCACGAAGCGAACTGGTATGGAGTCTACAATTTAAAAACAGAAAAATAAGCTGAAAATCACAAAAATAAAAAACCCAAACAATAGAAGAAGAAAATGAAACAGAAAATAATGAAAACATCCTATAGAAGGATCATTCATCACAATGACTCTCAAATTTTATTCATTCATTTTTGGTTTTTTTCATATTTCATGTAACATTGAAAAGAAAAGGAGTCAGGGAGAAGCACCCAACGAAAAAAAGCCCGTACGAAATTTCTGTACTGCATTCCAGAATTATAAGACTTTACATAACTACCAATTACGAAAAGGTTATCTTCCACAATCAATATTAACTTTTTTTCTCAAGTGTGGCGCACAATCGACCCGTTACCTCGAAAACAGCTGTCACTGCACCGTTTTTGGCGTTACATAGCTATCGCCACCTAACTGCCTTTTTGGAACGTCTAGCTTGGGAAAAAACTTCCTGTTGGCATGCAAAAGCGCCCCATTAGATTCAAAATCTACTTCTTTCTTTACTATTTATGTAACGAGCTAGTTACCGAGATATTTCATCTTTTCATCTTCCCATCAATCTACATCAACATCCACATATAGAGACCTGCTCTTTTTCTACACATACTCACCGCGAGTCTGCTATATCAAGGGGTGATATTTAGAAAGAACATAAACAAATAATTAGTAGTGTACGAACATAAGTTCTATTTGCTACTACTTTTATCAAGCAACATATGTACGACTTTATTATTGTAAATACCCCCAAAGGATACACGATCTCATGTAATCATAGGTAAAGGAACATGACAGCTTAAATTGACTATAGAGAATCACTCAATGTTTTCTTCATTGCTTCGGTAATGGGGGTTATTAAAATTTTTGGAAGAATGAATAAAGACTGGACTGTTTTAGTATGCCCTATTGTAACGGAGTCACGGGTTGACTGCCGTTAGGGAGACCAAAGGGTTGGTGTGTGTGTTTGACCGAGGGGCTCGATGGCTCCAGACTTTACGAGGCTAGGAGTCTTCG
>JAVCKV010373719.1:0-10751 GCA_032274145.1 Herpochondria borealis
GCTGCGCCGACAAGAGGCACCGACCACAACGAGTGCGTCGAAATGTCGAAATGATGTGGCGCGATGTCGCTTACCCGGTCGTCGGCGACCAGACCATAGGTACGCACGGTCATGTTGGCGTACGCAAGTGCACTGCGATGGGTGTGCACCATGCCCTTGGGTTCGCCGGTAGATCCCGATGTAGTGATGATGTAGGACGGGCTGTCGATGTCGACCGTGGCGGGTGCGAGCGGGTCGAGACCCCAAAGGTCGTCGATATCGGTGGCGTCGATGCCCTC
The DNA here is from genome assembly GCA_032274145.1 of Herpochondria borealis. Classification (NCBI taxonomy): domain Eukaryota; phylum Rhodophyta; class Florideophyceae; order Ceramiales; family Ceramiaceae; genus Herpochondria; species Herpochondria borealis. The sequence continues at coordinate 279 of JAVCKV010373719.1, forward strand.
GGCTGGGGCAGCACATCCAATCACCGCACGAATCGGGCGTTGCGCATGCATGGCCGCAAGCGTCTTTGCTCGAGGCTTGTGAGAAATGATGACGTCGATCTGCATGTCTTCACAGATTCGGCTCAACCGATTCGCTGGCGAGGCAGGGTCGAGGGGAACCGCGATTGCACCGACCGAGACCACGGCATGCATCGCAATGAAACCCTCGGCCGACTTGTTCAGGTGCACGCCAACACGATCGCCAACCAAAATTCCGGCCGAAACTAACGCTCGTGCGACCTGACCAGCTGCGGTTGCTGTCTCACCATAGCTCCATGAGCGCGCAACATCGACAAGCGCCGGGGCATCCGGTCGCTGCATTGCTTGATTGGCGAGCAACACGCTGAGGCTCAAGGGTTCACTTTCCGTCGCGGACAGATTTGCCGCATCCATAAGGGTGCTACGAAACGTATGAAGGTCAAATAGTCATTTTGGATTCCACGCAGCGATTTGGAACCACGGGTATGACTTGGCTCGAATTGCATAATGCGATCCATGTGGTACTCGTTTAGATCAGGCAGCACCGTTTTGTGCTGCCACTACAAGAACTACGAGTGCGATGTCGACAACAGATGCATCACCAGAGAATCAGCATGACATCGATGCGCCCCGAGACGACGGGGAGATCGCGATCACTGTCGCGCCTGCCGATTCGCAGATGCTCGAAGCAATGCTCAACAACGGGCACCCACGGAAGCTGGCCACCGCTGAATGGGCACGTACAAACCTCGACGATCCGACACTCCCCGAGCGCGACGCCGACTGCATCTTTTGGCGTGAGGGCTGGCGCAGACTCGCTGAGCGCAACATGTTTGGCATCTTGGCCTCGCCCAAATACGGCGGTCAAGGCCGTGCTCTGACGACCGCACTTCTCGAGCTCGAAGGCCTCGGCCTGGGTTGCCGAGACGACGGACTTGTCTTTGCGACCACCTCACAAGTCCTCACCTTTGGGCTTGCCCTCGAACGCTTCGGCACCGAAGCACAAAAAGACGAGTGGATGCCCAAGGTTGTGTCGGGTGACGCCATTGGTTCGTTCTCCATGTCCGAGCCCGAATCTGGTTCCGATGCCTTCTCGTTGCAGACCACCGCAACAAAAACCGAAGGCGGCTACGTCCTCAACGGCGAAAAAGCCTGGGTCACCATGGCTCCAGTAGCAGACCTGTTCATCATCTTTGCCACGGTGAATCCCGACGTTGGCCGTTGGGGAGTGACCGCATTCTTGATCCCGGCCAACACCCCCGGGCTTTTGGTCGGCGAGAACCGACCCAAGATGGGCATGCGCACCACACCCTTTTCAAACATCACCCTTTCGGACTGTTTTGTTCCCGAGTCCGCAGTGATGGGTGCCGAAGGGGCCGGCGCCAGCATCTTTAGTGCATCGATGGAAGCCGAACGTGGCTTCCTGCTCGTTGGAAGCATCGGCGCCCTCGAACGTGTCCTCGACGACGCGGTCGCCTTTGGCCGCACCCGCGAGCAGTTCGGCCAACCAATCGGATCGTTCCAAGGCGTCTCCCACGCTCTGGCCCAAGTCAAACTTGGCCACGAGTCGGCTCGCCTCCTGATGTACAAAGCAGCGGCGCTGCAAGAGCGTGTCGAGAGCTCGATGATGGCCGCTGCGCTCAGCAAGCTCGCCGGAAGCGAGGGCGCCCTCGCCGGGGCTCTTGCGTCGGTCGAAATCCACGGGGCTCGCGGCTACGTCAGCGAGTACGGCGTCGAACGAGACCTCCGCAACCTGAGCGGCGGCGTCATCTACGGCGGCGCCTCCGGTATTCAGAAAAATATCATCGCTCGTTTATTAGGCCTTCCGGCCTGAATCCATTGAGTGTGCTTCGAACGTAAGGCACTCTGAAGACAAGAACTACCAGGACGACTTCTTATGACACCTCAATTTCGTTTCGCTCCACCACGCGTCACCCCATACCGGGCAATGGCGTTACTCGGCCTTCTGCTGGTGCCACTCTTTGGGTTGTTGTTCACAAGCACGGCGAGCGCACACGATGGAGACTCGTCGGTTATTTACCTCGACGTGTTTCCCGATGGCACCGCACAGGGACAGCTCGAACATCCAGTGAGTTTGCTCAACGACGTTTTTGGGCTCGACCTTGACCCACAAACCGCAACCGAGGACGACCTCGCCGCCATCGAATCTCAAATTCGCGCCTACAACGCCGACAACCTCGCTATCGCCCGCCCCGACGGCACCGAATGGGACATCACGTTCACCGGCGAAGTGGCGGCGATCGAAACCGAGACCCAGATCTACGCAGCGTTCCTGTTCGATATTAGTGATGTCTTTGAGAGCGCCCCCCGCGAATTCGACGTCACCTTTGACGGCATCATCGAAGACAACACCCACTTTGCGTCGGTGGTTATGCGCACCGACCCCGTGACCGGAGTCTTCCTCAACGAAGGCAACCCGGTTCCCGGATTTATCCGCGCCGACTCCCCCACACTCCCGGTCAACCTCGATGACCCCAACACCATCAAAGCGTTTACCGGAACCGTTGCCCTCGGCATGGAACACATCTTCATCGGCACCGACCACATCCTCTTTGTGCTCGTCCTGCTGCTCCCCGCAGTGATGATCTTTTCACTCGCCGATGGTTGGGCACCAGTGCCCGACTTCAAGGCCGGCCTGTGGCGAGTGCTCAAGATCGCTACAAGCTTTACCTTGGCCCACTCCATCACGTTGACGTTGGGTGGCCTTGAGATCATCGAGTTACCGTCCAAACTCGTCGAGACGGTGATCGCCCTCTCCATTGTTGCGACCGCCTTCCATAATCTGCGACCAATATTTGCCAACCGAGAGGCGCTGATCGCTTTTGCGTTCGGCATCTTCCACGGCTTTGGCTTTGCAGGTCTGCTCAGCGAGCTCGGCGTGGGTCGCGGACAACGCTTGCTCTCGCTCCTTGGCTTTAACGTCGGGGTCGAGATCGGTCAGGGATTTATCATCCTGTTGCTGTTCCCCGCCCTGTACCTGTTGCGCCGCACAACCCTGTACCCGTGGGTGCTTCGGGTTGGTTCGATCCTGCTCGCCGTCGTAGCAACAATCTGGGCGGTCGAGCGCATCTTTGAGACCGACTTGGGTATCGACAACATCCTCGAGAAGTTCACTCGAGCACCACGCGTGTTTGTGCTCGTCGCTATTGCGACGGTGGTTGCCGCGGCGATTCGCCAAGTCGAAGCAGGCCGAGGCCGCCTCATGCCGCTAGACGGACAAGGCAACAACTCAACAACAAGCACACCCCAAGAAAAAGAGTCCGTCTCAATCTAAAGAGTTGCCAGAGGCTGGTCCGAGCGAAGCTCGGTACGTCAGCGAGCAGTGCGGCGGCGGATGCCTTCGAGGGTCTTGATCATGTTCTGCTGGAGCATCTCGAGTCGACCTTCAATGAACTTTGATTCGTCGTCGGGGTGCTGCTCGATGCGGTCACGGAGCCCCGATGGGCCCGGGCCGTGGACAAAGCTATAACGAATTTCGGTGCCATCTGGAACCGACCGAAGGTTGACAGTCCAGGTTGCGGTGGCGTTGTCCGGGTCGCCAACAACCCAAGAGAACTCTTTGCCTGGCGCCGCGGCGGTGATTGTTGAGGTTGTCTCCCACTCGGAGTCGCCAAGGCGCTGGCGTCCAAGGAATGTGGACCCGACCGTGCCGGGACGTCCGCCCGACCATTCGCCAGCTTGGAACTCGGTGCCAAAGCTGGCCATCGTGTCCAAGTCGCTCATGATTTCATAAACGCGCTCGGGTGCTGCTTTGATAACAGTTTCGACAGCGACCGATGGGGTGTCAGACATCTTCATGCCCCCAGCTTGCCAAGATTCCTTGCGGTTGCGAGCGCAGTTTCGAGAACATTGGACACAGTTGGCTGCTCGCACAATCGGTGCACGCTCCGCAGAGCCTGGTGTAGGTTCTGATTCCAGACTCACTCGACGAACAGGGACGCTCCATGACAACGACGGACCCAGCCGCAATGACCGAGACCCCCAATCCTGCCCTTGAGTGGCACAAGACGGTCTGCATCCTTTGCAGCAACAACTGTGGCGTCGAGGTGCGCATCGACGAACGCGAGATCACTCGGGTTCGCGGCAACAAAGCACATGTTGCGTCCAAGGGGTACACCTGCGAAAAGGCGCTGCGACTCAACCACTATCAGAACGCCGCCACCCGCCTCACCTCGCCACTAAAGCGTCTCGATGATGGCACCTACATGGAACTCGACTGGGACACGGCAATTGCCGAAGTGGCCGAAGCGCTCCTCGCTGCGAACGCCACTTACGGCCCTGGAAAGATCATGTATTACGGCGGCGGTGGCCAGGGGAACCACCTCGTTGGCACCTATGGCGCAGCCCTACGCGCTGCACTTGGCATCACCCGTAAATCCAACGCCCTCGCACAAGAAAAGACCGGCGAAGCTTGGGTCGAGGGCCGGATGTACGGCACCCATACGCACGGTGAGTTCGCCGAAGCCGAAGTCTCCATCTTCCTCGGCAAGAACCCCTGGCAAAGTCACGGATTCGATGAAACACGCCGAGTGCTCAAGGAGATAGCCGCCGACGACACCCGCTCGATGGTTGTGGTCGATGTACGCCGAACCGAAACCGCTGACCTCGCCGACTACTTCGTCCAAGTCGCTCCTGGCGGCGACGCCTTTCTGCTCGCTGCGATCCTGGGGGTTCTGGTCGAGGAGAACCTTGTGGCCACCGATTGGCTCGCCGAGAACACCGTGGGCAGCCAAGCCGCAATGACGGCATTCGGTGCTGTCCCTATTGCGGACTATGCCGACAAGGCTGGGGTTCCTGAGGAGCAGATTCGTGAGGTAGCCCGTCGTATCGCCGCCGCCAAGAGCGTGTCCGTCTACGAGGACCTCGGCACCGAAATGGCACCACACTCCACCCTGATCTCGTATCTCCAACGGGCGCTCAGCACCTTGGTTGGCAGCTACGGCAAGGTCGGAGCAATGACTGCGCACACCTCCCTTGTGCCGCTCTTCAGCTACGGCACGACCGGTAAAGAACCAACGGACCCCGTAACCGGCGGCAAGGTGATCTCGGGCCTCATTGCCTGCAACGAAATCGCCGACGGAATTCTCAGCGACCATCCCGACCGGACCCGGGCACTATTTATCGAAAGCGCCAATCCCGTCCATTCCCTCGCCAATTCCGGATCGTTTCGCGAAGCCATGAACGCCGTGGATGTGTCCGTCGTGATCGACGTTGTCATGACCGAAACCGCCCAATGCGCCGACTACGTCCTGCCCGCAGCGTCACAGTACGAAAAGGCCGAGATGACCTTCTTCAACGCGGGTTTCCCGGTCAACACCTCAACGCTCCGAGCCCCGATCCTCGAGCCGCTAGATGGCACGCTGCCCGAAGCAGAGATCCATAGCCGGCTCGCCCGAGCAATGGGATTCTTCACCGACGACGACCTCGCACCGCTCCGAGACGCCGCTGAGGAGGGCTACGACAGCTTTGCGACGGCGTTCATGACCGCTGCTGCGGAGAAGCCAATGCTGGGCGCTCTGGGCGCCGTGGTGCTGTACGAGACGATCGGCAAAACCCTGCCCGAGGGCATGGCGATGGCCGCGCCGATGTGGTTCAGCGCACAACAACTCGCCATGCGATTCCCCGATCAGGTCCGTGCCGCTGGACACGAGGGCGAAGAAAGCGCCCTCGGCAATGCGCTCTTCGACGCCCTAGTGAACGGACGCGATGGCATCGCCATTACCCGACACGAACACGACAACAGCTTCGATCTACTCCGAACCCCCGAGCAAAAGATCAACCTCGACCTGCCAGAGATGTTCGCCGAGCTCGACGGGCTACGCAACAAGGGAGCACGTCTCACGACGGACGAATTCCCCTTCGTCCTGTCGGCTGGCGAGCGACGCAGTTTCACCGCCAACACAATCATGAGAGACCCTGCCTGGCGGAAGAAAGATCCCGAAGGGGCACTGCGCCTGAGCGTCGGAGACGCATCCGAACTCGGCGTCGAGACCGGAGACCGGGTTCGTATCACCACCGCCGCTGGATCCGCTGTTGCCGTAGCCGAGGTGAATGCAACCATGCAGGACGGCCACGTCTCCTTGCCGAATGGTTTTGGCCTTGGCTACTCACCTGCTGGCGGCGCTCCCGAGCTCACCGGTGTTGCGCCCAACGAACTCACGAGCACAGCGTGGCGTGACCCCATTGCGGGAACCCCATGGCACAAACATGTTCCGGCACGCCTCGAGCCAATCGCCCAATGATCGCCACACAAAACAACCGCCTGTGCCCGATTGCCAGGACCACGTCGCTCATCGCCGATGCATGGACCCCGCTGATCTTGCGCGAGTTGATGGTCGGACACCACCGGTTCGCCGAGATTCGAGACTCACTCGACATCAGCAAAGCCGTCCTCACACAACGGCTCCGAACCCTGGAAGAAAACGGCGTCATCGAACGAATCGAATATCAGTCCCATCCACCACGTTTCGACTACCAGCTCACCGAAAAGGGTTGGGCGCTCTGGGACGTCCTTCTCGCCATGTGGGGCTTTGGTGATCAGTGGCTGTTTCGAGATGGCGCTGGACTCGAACTCATCGACAAGGACTCACACGTGCCCGTCACCCCCGTTGTCGTCGATGGCAACACCGGTGATCCCATCAACATGCAGAACACCCGCCTGCGGGTTCGCCAGCGCTAACCGAGCGTCCGTAGCTCTCGGCCGACCATAAACGCGGATCGTTCTTCCTCGCACACACCGTGTACAAAACAAGTGTCGTCGTGATCGTTCGTCAACCCCTCGGACTGCATAAAGGCATAGGCGGTCGTTGGACCAAAGAACTTCCAGCCCCGCTTCTTTAGTTCCTTCGCAAGCGCTGCCGACCGCGCTGTCTGTGTTGGGATCCCACCGTCGTGGCGTTCGGGAACCTCCACGGCCCATTGCCAAACCCAGTCGACAATAGATCCTTCGCTCTCGACCATTTCCATGGCCCGCTGGGCGTTGTTGATCGTGGCTTCGATCTTGCCCCGATGCCGGATGATGCCCGTATCGGTCAGCAGACGCTCGACATCTTCGTCGCCGAATTGTGCGACCTCGGCGAAGTCAAAGTTGCAAAACACTTCACGAAAGCGGTCCCGCTTACGAAGAATCGTGAGCCACGAAAGCCCCGACTGAAACCCTTCGAGGCAGATCTTCTCGAACAGCCTCGCATCACTCGTTGTAGGTCGGCCCCACTCGTTGTCGTGGTAGTCGAGGTAGTCCTCGTGCCCCGTTGGCCAGCCACACCGAAGTGGATCAGTACTCATACAACACGCCCCTTATGCAAAGAAGAACCTATGGCAAACCCGGCCCCCTCTTGACACACCTTTTAGACGAAAGGTACCAGGTTCCTTTTTGGTGAAAGGTACCTGGATCGATAGCGGCCTTCAGAAATTGGGGGGACGTGCCGATACAACAGGTATGGACCGACATCTCCACCTTGTACCTGCTGGCGAGGACCTCCTCGACCAGACAGACGTTGCAACGATCGAGCGTGCGGAAACAAACGTCGTCGATCTCGACACCGAACGGCTTCGTCGCCGCTATCGCTACCACCCCTCAGCGGGCAGTGCCTGGCTCGACGATCTCTTCGACGACGACGATCTCGACCCAATCGCCTAGGCGGTTAGCTGCGGCTTAGTTCCCGCAAGAGATCGAGATCTGCGCTCGTTGGCTGACCAGCGACCGTAGAGCGTGTTGTCACCCCGGTCTCCCAGACCGCAAAAGCTTCGGCGAAGTCGCCCGCGCCCGTTGCGAAGTCAGGCGACTCGGCATTTGGCCACCAGGTCATGGAGGTCGAGACCCCTCGTTGGGTTAGCCAACGGGCCCGATCTTCATCGGAGTTTCGCTCCACATCGATGACGTGGCCTAACTCGTGGGCGAACACTCGGTGCAACGTTTCCGCGGTGTCCGATGACCGAACAAAGATCTCGATTCGTTTTTCTCCGGGATAGGTGAGTGCACGGATGCCGTTACGAGGTCCCCGAAACTCGACCGTCCACTCCGGAAACGCCGTGCGCCAATCAAAGGCGACACGAGCCAGCGCCTGCTCGCCAATCGACAGACTTGGCGCCGTGGCAGTAGATGTCGTGGTAGTAGATGCCGTCGTTGCAGGTGCGGTGGTTGTCGGTGGAACCGTTGTCGTTGGAACCGTTGTCGTCGGAACCGTTGTCGTCGGCGCTGTGGTTGTCGAGGCGACTGTCGTTGTCGGTGCGGCTGCCGTTGCTAGAGCTGTGGTTACCGGAACACCCGTTGTCGACGTAACCAACGCACTCGTCGTCGTTGGCGCCGTCGATACTGCGGTGGTTGTTTCGGCCGCTGCAGCGGGCTGCTGAGGAGCGGTCGAGGACGATGTTGGCGACGGTGATGTTGGTGCGGCTGTAGGCGCCGCATCGGCCAACGACGCAACCTCGACCGCGCCAGCCACTTCCGTGCCGGGGCGATCGCTCGGGATCAACCACAATGCCACTGCAATTAGTGGAACAATTAATGCCCTCGGCCATGCCCCCATAGAGCTATGGATACCGAACAAAGCCCGTGTCCGCAAAGACGGGCGCTCGTTGTTGTTAGGCCAAAAACTCCGCGATGCGACTCTTTGGCCGGCCAACGATGGCTTTCTTGCCCTTCACCACAATCGGGCGTTGGAGAAGTGCCTTACGTGCCACCAAGAGATCGATGACCGCCTCGGGGTTACCCACATAATCGTCAGCGTTCAGCTCGAGCTTCTTGAACTGAGAGTCTTTACGAACCAGATCCTCCACAGGATCTTCGAGGCCCGCAACGATCTTCTCGAGCGTTGCCCGGTCAGGCGGCTCTTTCATATAGAGCACTACGTCGTGGTCAACACCCAAATCCTCGGCGACCGCCAAGGCATTCTTTGAGGAGCCTCAATGAGGGTTGTGATAGATCGTTACATTCGCCATGGGGACTCCCTGATCGGCTGGTCGTTCGATCTAGATCTTAGACAGCGTCGGAGCCGTATTCACCCGTGCGGATTCTCGCCACGGTCTCCACAGCAGTCACCCAAACCTTGCCATCACCAATCTTGTCGGTGCGAGCACCTTCGATGATCGCCTCGACCGCAAGATCGGCTTGGTCAACGTCGACGATGACCACGATACGGGTGTTTGGCGTAAACAACACACGATATTCCGTGCCACGGTACGTCTCGGAATGGCCGCCTTGGCGACCAAATCCCTGCACTTCGGACACGGTCATGCCCTGGATACCAGCGGCGGCGAGCGAATCCTTCACATCATCGAGCTTGAAGGGTTTGATCACCGCAGTAACGAGCTTCATGGGTTCTCCTCAGGCCGAACGAACGTGTAACCACGATCCTACGACGTTGTATCCAGAACAACGATTCAAATGGGTCAGGCTTCTAGACCAGGTGTCAGCATTGCCGCGTCGATCGTGACCGATCCCGACACCGACTCGGCAGGCCAATCAACACGAATCTCGATCGAACCGGGCATAGGCAATGGCCAAACCCACCAGTCGCCAGTGATGATGTGTTGATCGTGCTGACGCCGATCGTTCAGGTTGATGTGCTCATCGCGCTGACCCAACGGCATCAATCGCGGCTCGCTCGGCTGAGAAGCACAGAAACGATCGAATACGGCACGGTTGTCCAGAATCGTCCCATCGGGAAGAACCATCTGCAGCAACAAAAAGTCAGGCCCGTCGTTGTATTGGGCACCATGGCCAGGCACCAACGCCTCTTCAGGCGCAAACACCGGCGGCAATACCCAGGTGCGCAACGAGCGGACGTTCAACGTAAAGCCGAACCCAAACTTGTCGGACCCAAAGGCGGTGACCTCTACCCGGGCCGAATCACTCGAGGCAACCTCGAGCGGAACCAAACCGGGGGTACGAATTGCATCGATCCGGCCAGCAGGGTCAGGACCCCACCAGGCATAATGGGTGCCATCGCGGCGATCGAGTGTCGTCAGCAGATCGTCGATCTCCTCCTTGCTCAAATGGCGAATGCCATAGGAAACAAGGCGACGAGCCTCGGCTGGTTGCACGCCAAGATCTCGCAACACCATGCAGGCGCCGCTGTCGTCATCGAGCAACAGGCCGTGCAGAAGTTCAAAGGTCCCGGTTGGTCCAACGCCATCGATCCGCTGCGTGTGTAACGCCGCAGTGGCGCGCTCGGTGAGCTGCGGATCGGCAAACGACGCAAGCGTTGACGCCCGCTGCTCAATAAGCCTTTCGATCGCTCGATCGATTCGCAACGTGTTTAACGCAAACAATTCGATCAGTTCCGTAAGTTCCCCATGGGCGGTCGCCACCAACCCATAGAGCAAATACTCGGTACCGCAACGCGAATCGCCATTCGCTAGTGCGGCGTGTTTGGCCACCTCAAGCGCAAGGCTTGTGTGGTCATCAAGTGAAAAGTGTGCCTCCATCGATCC
>JAVCKV010373830.1:0-13160 GCA_032274145.1 Herpochondria borealis
GCTTTTTTGCTAAGAGTGAACAGAAGAGACAGGTCTCTTGACTGGATGGTCGCTCTCTTGGTTCTCGCACACATTGAACCCATACACGACAGGATTTTAGGCGGGGGGGGACATTTTAGGATTATTTATTGCAATGAATGACCGTTGGACAAGGGTGCCAGACAGACCTCGTCTGCTGCGACCGGTATCGTAGTCTACTTCCATACATGCTTCCATAGCCGTTGTTTTGCTCATAAACGCACTCCTTGTAGGTGCGTCGCTACCATTCCAAACTCATAAACAATGCTTTGACGGTATCGATTATTAAAAAGTACTCTTGAGTAGCACGAGCGTCAAGCACGTCACTGTCGAACAAGTTGATGTTTCAGTTCTTAGTGTTCAGCTTAGTAGTATCGTTCTGTGATATGCCCTGGGAGCCATGCTTCTGGCAAGCACCACTTCCCTCCCTGGAGATCGAGGTCTAGAGGTACCCACACAAACATTATTGATCCAGTGCCATGAGAATCAAATACCTTTCCATGGTATTGACAGCAACGACGGACGCTCAAAAGTGGAGAAACTGGGGGAACACAAGCAGCACCTCACTGGTTGCCTCTGCCCGCCACTGGGCTTGAAACTTGTTGACCCCTGACAGCTGACAAACCACAAGATATGCACTATCGCAGGTTCTATTGTGCGCTGAAATATCAACACAATCTGAAGTCTCTTGCCCAAGCGCTAATCTGTGAGAATGGAAGACTTTGGACTCTCAAGGGACCGTAAGTGGGCTTAGCACTGTTTAGACAACAGTATAGAACAACACACATAGTTCTGTGTGGTGTTTGCTAGAGTGCACGTACAACCCGATAACACCCACGAAAGTGTGGTTTCTCAAACCCTACGCTGGACGGGCTCAATCTCATCTCTGGTCTTGTAGGTCGTTGAGACGAACCTACCGGTGATACACATTTTTAATACTACGGAACAGCTCACGTGATTTGGGTCAGTCACAGTGAACTCTGACGAAGATGACGCTGAGATGAAAGCAATCAGCTCGGTAATTGTTTCAACAGAACAACACTGCTCTTCTTCTTGCTTCCCACACAGTACGCGCCAACATTCTTTCCAAAAGGCGACCTTTCCAGGCCTCTAGCTCAGCCTCCAATTCCAGAGTTACTTCTTATTCCAATAGGGTCGAGGAACATGTCATGTATGCCATATACTCACGAATTGCATAACTTTACGTCCGCGTCACATACTGGCGTAGTATTTCTTGTGGGTGCCTTATTTTGCTGAAAATACAGCGATAGGAAATAGCTGTTGGATTGACTCCTGCCATACATTGGGAGCACGTCCACCACCACCGTCGCCACCACCCCCTCCTCCAAGAAGACCACCACCACCGCAGGAATCTGTGGGTGGATCGAAACCCGAGTCCCAATGTAGCTGGAGTCCGCATTGCCTTTCTTCTCTTTCTCCAAAGTAGTCCATGTGTTTGAGCATTTGCTCCGTGGCAAGAATAATGGAGGTAGGAAAACTACAATCGGTCCAGACTGGTTGGAGGTGGAAAGCTACAGTACAGTACAGTAGGCCATGCTGGACCACGTTGGTTAAGACCGTTAACTAGACGTTTATAGTACTACTTGTCTACTGAAAATAGACGTTATCCAGATTGATTCAGGTGCACCTTCGGCGATAGTTGACATTTTTCTGAGTGTACAAAACATCGCTCTTACACAAGTGGCAGTACAGTACGTGCGCACCACGAACCAGTAGATAAACCGCACCTTTCTCAAACCCATATAACAAGAGCACTGCATGTGAATGAAGCAGGACTACTTTGGCGTTGTGCTTATCCTCCTCCGATCACTTTCTCTCAACTCGCTCCATACATACATTTGAGAAAGCTTGACTGCATCTTCCTCTTTCAAACGATACATCATCATGTCGTCTCAGCAACAAGAACCCCTAAATTCCTACCAACAAGCATCACCCGCCGTCATTCTCTACGACGCCAACGTCATGGTTGACATGGATCCCGACAAGATTCATGGATTCTTGGTGCTCCTTCAAGGCGACGAGACCTTGGCATTCATGGCGTTAACGGACGGCAACATTCTTGACGCCTGCGTCGGTGCCCCAACTGCTCGCCGAGAGGGAGCGCGGTATCAAATAGCGCGTCAAGCCAAACAGGCACTAGCCGCCTCGGTCGATTCCAGTGACGCCATTGCGCCCCTGGCTGTGCTAACGTACAAGAAGAGTCTTTCTATTGTACAGGACCATTATGCGCACATTAGCAAGACATTCTTTTGCTGTCGTTGCTTTGTGCAGGGACGCATCAAGAAAAAGGCAACACAGGACATTAAGGAGGCCTTTCGAATGCTGCAAGAAGCCGTGGCAGCGTCGTCGAGGTAGAGACTTTTGGTGCGCACGTTGCATCGTTCTTTATGCTTCATATCAATCACGCGCATCCATCCTTGGTCGGTGGTTGCATGCATGTCTTCACATACATACACATTTGTCGAAAAGTGCGTTTTAGATATCATCTTTTACAAGAGTTTCACTGTAGTCTAGAGACGCTAGGTTAAATTCTACATGAGGGGCATATGTGCGTGTCAACTTAGTTATAGAGTCAGTCTACACGCCAACAGCAGCAGTAGGATTGTACACGTATCGAAGTTTCCTTGCTTTCTGGGAACATGACTTGCAAACCAGCTTACCGCCGACGCGAAAGAAGGCAAATGTTTCCACACTGCATTTCGCACACTGTTTACCCTTGGGTGCTGCTGGTGGTTCCTTTTCTTCCATAGAAGATTCTTCTTGCGCATCACTCAACACTGCCGTCGTTGTTGCTGTTTTGGTCCCCATCGACGGAATACTCAACCTAGGACGATTCTTCGTGGTCACAACGACGCAGGATGACGCGAGAACGGATCGAAACGCTGCTTCCCAAGATGCTGTCAAACATCGTCCATCCTCTGTGTCACAATCCAAACAATCCAATTGAGCATCACTCAGATGCTTTGGAACTGGTTCCAGCGCACGGCTCTTTTTGCTTACAGAATCATTCTCGTCTTGCTGTTCTTCTAACAGCGCCACACACTGATTCCAGTCGGGAGTACACGTGGCAACCACATCCCATCGTTTGACACTGTCATGTTCCTCCTGATAATTCCTACCTCGCATCTCCTGCGCCACTTGCAGGGGTGTCAAACCTGCAGCATCGCGCGCTTCTAGTACTTGCGACAAGCAGTCTTCCGCCATGGCCGTTTGCAACAAGAGTGTCACGGCCAAGTGTCGTCCTCCAGAAACTGCCTTGTGTAATGGTGTTTTAAAGTCTCTAAAGGAGGCATCTTTTGCAATCAAGTTGGCTCCCGCGTTGAGCAACAGCTTCATGGTACAAATGGCTCCAGAAAAGGAAGCACGGTGCAAGGGTGTCGCGCCATTTTGAGTATAATCGGCGGCTCCTCGTTGCAACAAGAGTGCAGTGGCTGACGTGTGTCCATTTTGAGCTGCCAAATGAAGTGGCGTGTAGCCACCGGCATCTGTTTGCTGGCCTGCTTTGGTCGAGAGTGTGTGCAAATCACCGTATTCGGCAGCCGTGAAACTGGAAAGCGTCAGGGGAAGCTTTTTGCAGGGACAGGTTCGTTTCTCTTTTGCTGGCATGCTTGTGGTCCTTGGATGATGATGTTGTGTAGTGATGCTGCAGTGAACTTTGTTTATGAACGTGGTGGCGTGGAAGAGCAGGAGTTCAGGGTCGAGACATCAACATGAAACGTTTTATGTGATGTGAATAGAAGCGCACATACGAATACAGTACGACCGTACAGTAAATTCGAAAATGCGAGAAATAACCGACTGTGTATCGTATACTGTCACTGTTGGATTCAAGGTGCGCTGGGGAGTCGTGAACCCGATGGGATGACGATGACACAGAAAACACGAACGCAAACCGCATCGAGGCAACGACCACATACTCAGAAGCGTCTGTCTTTGGTTGTTTCCTTGTTGCTCTTTCTTTCCACCTTTATTCATATTATTGCAATGCCTGGTTACCGTCGTTCGCGTGCCTTGTGGGATGAAGCCGGTCGTCCAGAAGCATCGAAAATGGCGCTGTTACGAGCCATTCTGTACGAATTGCAACCCATTCGATTCTCGTCGATGGATTGGAGTCGCATGCGTGCCAACTGGCATGCCTCTGTAACAGCAGTACAGAAATTCGGAACCCAGACGCTGCCGTCAACTATGAAACGAATGATTGCGTTTGTTCGGAATATGTCTTTGAAAGGTTGGATGATGGTGGCTGGAATTGTACTGTACTACTTTGCAGTACGAACCATTCATGAGTAAGTGTATGCTACTCCTGCTGAACTTGAGACTTTGACGTGCGCCTTTCCTAACTTTTCTATTATTTTAGACTCTTGGATGCTGGTCCACTCATCATGATTGTCACGGCGTTGGTGGCAATCTTCACCATTGGTTTGGGCGATAATGAAGGCGGGGACGGTAAATCGGCCTATTCGGTCTTTAATCGTGGCTTTGAACGGCTCATGGGATCCGTGGATGTGGAGAATCTTGTCAATCAACATGTCGGTGGAGGAATGGCCATGGCAGCAATGAATATGCCACAGCAGCAACAACAGCAACCGCAGCGTAGACCAATGAACAACCATTATCATGACGATCGCCGACAGGATGTACAGAATGACAATGATGACGATGATGATGTACCAGACGACAACAATGCACAATCTCGAAAGTCTGGTAAAAAGTCTCGACGACGAGATTTGCAACAGCGTCGAGAACTACAGCGACAACGGCGAGCCGCCATGGAAATGGGTCTGGATGGCGGTGCAGATGATAGTGTTGCCATGCAACGATTGATTGAAGAGCAAATAATGGAGGAGAGGCAATGATTTATGAAAGATTTAGCAACTAACTTGCAGTAGACAATCTGCGAGTGATGATATGCTGCAAGGCAACAGCGGATTGGAAAGCAAGCTGAGCATTTACGACAAAACAGAGATCGACAGAAGTGGAATTTCTACCTACGCGTACTGTAAACATTGCTTCATGCCTTTAGACTGAAAGCATCCCCTACGTAGCCCTAGTCGCTGGAACGTTGGCTGCGCCTTGTGTGTATTTCCTTGAGCTTCGCTAACAGGCATTCTTCACCTCTTGAAATGATGTGACTGGCGACTTTTCAGGTGCTTTGGATTCTAAGCATATTGTTAAGGTTCAGACTGAAAGCCAGCTGTTACGCGTTAGTAGAGAGAATGGAGTCCACACCAACCCGATATGGATGTGTACTATGTATATAGACATATTATATTTATAGTGATATGTATTTTCTAACTGACAAACAGAGTGGAGATTGTTTCGATTTCTGTTGGTGGTAGAAGATACGGGGACACCTGCAACACTACGCAGTCAGCCAATCCGCATGGCTAAACTCTGAGATAAGTACATTGTGAGGTTTGAGTTGTAGTGTGGATACGTTTCTTGGGAATAGTCGAAAGTTTATTGTGAGATGAGTCCAAAAATCCAATGCCTACTTACAGTACAGTACTTCGACCCCTTCTTCTTGTATGATTGCTACACTACTGTCTGTACGAGAACGAGGACCGCGCCACCAAATCTATTTGATCGCACATGAGATGAGATCGCATAAGCTCTCGTCTCTCGTTGATCCACTAGTCTAAGCTATCAACCCCTTGCTTCTTTCACTCACAAAGCTCTATTTTTGATCGCAGATTTTCAGCTTGTTCTCTCTTTGGTTAAGAAAACATCATTATGGACGCTATTCCTCCGGTTGCAATTCGAATGACGGGAATCCTGGGCACAATGATTGCCATGTTGGCAGGTCTTGCCTCGCTTCAGAAGCCAGCGAAGGGTGGCACACCCTCCTTCCTTCCTGACCCCAGGATCCAACCCTCCAAATACGCATATGAAAGGTTTGTTGCCTTCTACACACCCGTTTGGATTGGTGCCTTTGGAATCATTGTTGTCTTTCAACTCTACGAACAGTTTGATGCATTCTTATACAATACCATCCTTCTCGCCTTGGCACTTCCCTTTGTCTTGCAACCACTACTATATCCCTCGTGTGGGTTCAAGTCTCCCGATGCACAGCGTGGACTCTGGGACCGTTATGCCACCAAGGCCAATGTATGGATTGCTGTCTACTCGTTCATTGGCAACTATTGGTACACCCACTACTTTTACTCTGTTCTGAAAGCCGAATACACCATGCCAGCCACCCGACTCAACAACGTTCCCATTTGCATGTTTTTTGCGACTCATTTCTACTTTTCATCCTATCATTTGGCCTCCAACCTCTTGTTGCGCAAAGTCGTGACAACATATGAAAGGGGCTGGATGAGGACGTTGCTGTATTGCGGCGTCGTGTTTGTCTTTTCTTACTTTACAGCATTCATGGAGACGTTGACGATATCATCCTTTCCCTACTATCGATTTGAAGACCGCGACATGGCCTACACGGTGGGTTCTGCCTTTTATGGGATTTACTTTTTCGTTAGCTTTCCAGCCTTTCATGTGTTTGACGACGAGATTGATAGCAATAATAAGAGAGTTGTAACGTTATGGGATACAGTGGTTTCCAGTTGTGGTTACGGCATGATGATTTTGATTCTACTCGATCTGGTGCGACTCCAATTGGATATCCCTCTTGTGGTGGGAATACTGCCTTGAGCAAGCAAACGTGTGTGAGTGTATGTCCTTCAGCGAGGTGATGGCGCGAGGACGTGGACAGACACTGCGCGCTTGCGTTAGGGAATCTTCTTCTAACCATCATCTAACCATATAAGCAGTGTATGTTGTTGTTCATTGATCTTCTATATGCAAGTTTATCGACCATCTTGAGTCGTCATTGGAGAGATCCGCCAATCGACGACGTCGATAAGTTGCAAATGAAAGTCGGCAATGATCAGAGGAGCATGAGGCCAAATATAACGTGTCAGCGAGAGACCTGTGTGTGTGAGTGCTTGCGCGTTAAAAATACTGTCGCTCTACGCCAAAAGGGGCTCCTATTCTTGTCAAGCTGAAGACAAGATCATGACGTACGGTTCTCTGTGCAATCGTCGCCAATGTTGCTGTGTCGTCCAAAGCTTGCTGCCCGCGTGTTGTTGCGAGTAGGCCTCTACCAAGACCGAATTACTGTACATCATGTACATGTATAATAACATTGCTCTCTAGGTCGCCTTTGTGGCAACCGGAATCATTCTCAACGGCTGTCGCTCATGATGACGCAGCACAGCCAACATGGTACATGTCAGTAGATGCAGTCGAATAAAACTACAGGGTTGAGCTTGCACTGGAGGCATCGATACTACTGTTGCTGCTCCTAATCTGTAATAGTGTTGGGTAGCTCTAGTTTGAGCGGCCTCTGCCGTGGTAGGGTTCGGGTTCAGTTAGTTGATCTCTTTGCGCCACTCAAAAATGGCGATCCGATCAATCACATCTCGTATCCTTCTGCTTCTGCACTCTTCATAGCTTCATTGTATCATCCGTTACACTAGACCACCCACTAGATAATAATGGTCTATCAACGATTCTTCCCTGCTGCAGGGGGCGGAACGATGCGTCGCTGGCTTCGGTTGCAACATGAATTGTTTCGCAAGGCACGAGACTCGGATCATTTGGTCAAGGGTCCAGTCACCTTGTTTGATTTTGCGGATCGCAACGATGCCATGGATGCCATTACAGTCGCCGCTCGCAAAGAGGGGAGTTGGAGAATATCTGACGATGAAGTCATTGGAGGATTTTCAAAGGGAAACATGCACATGATTAACAAGCCGACTGATTTGGAACGAGTAGAGAATGGCAAAGAGCCACTGCCGGTGGAAGATTTAGTGGAAGAAGAAGGAACAGATTCAGAGTTTGTCCCCTTTGTTAGATGGAAGGGTACGATTGACACACGAATTGCTGAAGCGGGGCATGTCGATCGATCTGGCTTTTGTGCCATTCGATCACCCTCTTTCCCAATCCTTGGATTGCAACTCTTGGGCAAGTACAATGCGATCGAAGTCAAATGTCGCACAGATGGTCGACAGTACTTGGTGAATCTCAAGGTTGACTCTGTCTTTCCCGGTGACATGTACCAAGCCATTCTAGATGTACCTCCGGCTACTACTGATGACGGCTTTTCAAGAGCCATTTTCCGCTTTCTTGATTTTCAACATACGTCTGGTGGAAGAGTACGAGTCCAGCAGCGTATGCTGGATGCAGGTGCCAATGTTGAGACGATTGGTTTCACAATCATGGACGGTGTGGACGGAGACTTTCAGTTTGATCTGAAAAGCATCCGAGCTGTCAATTACTACCAAGATGAGATATTGGGTGAAGAAGACGAATTTGCGCCATACTAGTAGAGCCAGATGATGGAAGCACAGTATCCTGATGCAGCGGTTGTAGAAGAAGCTTAGAATGTGCTGTTCTAGATTGTAAGTATAGAGTGATCGTTAATGATGCGTTTCCGTCGTCATCCCATGTGGTATCACCTTCGGGCGATGACGCAGTGTTATATCGTTCGCTTCCTCAAGGTAGTCGATGTACTGTGCTGATACTCCAACCGAGCCGTAATCGGGAAAGCTGAGTGGCGGACAGTCTTGTTCGAACCTTGGTGAAAGTCTTGCTTGTAGATACAAGCGCGTTCGTACTATCATACTACAGTTTGGCAA
The DNA here is from genome assembly GCA_032274145.1 of Herpochondria borealis. Classification (NCBI taxonomy): domain Eukaryota; phylum Rhodophyta; class Florideophyceae; order Ceramiales; family Ceramiaceae; genus Herpochondria; species Herpochondria borealis. Next base: position 8,679 of record JAVCKV010373830.1, read on the forward strand.
GTTGCAGGTTGCCGTGGTGCTTAGATAAAAACTAATGTTTAAAACCCAAAGTTTCCGACCAGCTGACAGCTATTTCACAGGTGACTTGGCCGAGGGGTCTAAGGCGTTTGCTTCAGGTGCAAATCTTAATTGGCGTGGGTTCAAATCCCACAGTCACCATTTTGCTTGTGTGCATGCCGCATCTCTGCAGATGCAGGGTTTTGCTGCTACACGTCGTTACTCCCAAACGGGACTGAGACATTTTGCGCCGTGGGGTTGCCCGGCGTACCCGCAAAACTAGGTTGAGTTCATCATTATCGCTGAACGCGTCAGAGCTGATATCCCACAGTCTTACCATCGATGATCAGTAGGTCGAGATGAGCTCACAAGATCATCGCAAACGTGGTTCGTAAGCAAGAATAGCTAGCGATTAACTAATAGGATATAATATGAGTGGCTATACATTACTACATTAGACATTACTACATTAGATATGAATAGTGTCACCTGTCTCCTCAGTAAGTGCAGCAAGGAGTTGAATTCTCGTTTGAACTAGATCAAATTGCTCCAGACTTTGGAGGACAGACAGCGTCGCATTATAGCTGTTGAGCGCCCCATTTCTCTTTTGCCATTTCAACAGTTGTGACGAATCATGGTGCTCCTGTGCGAGTTGTCGACTGGTATATTCCTCTTCCGCTTTTTTCTTTAACGACCTGTGTTCATCCCTCCGGGACTGCCAAGTCCCGACGACGGCCAGACGGTCGGCACTCTGTCAACCAGTGCTCTCTTGCCAGCACCTTGCCAGAAGCAACGCCGATCCGCGGCCATCACCTAGCTCAACCATAATCTATTATCGACCTAGTCATAGCCTCTTTCAGCTTCCTTCTGAAGGTCTTAGCAGTCGATAATAGATTTAATTCTACCATGACCAGCACCACCTCCAAGGAGCACCTCCTTGCCGGATTCGTGTACAATCCCGTTGACAAAATCGTCGGTGAACCGCAATACGATTCACTCGCAAAACTCAACGCACAACTCATCCGCAATGCATCTACCGTTCCGTCCCGTCTCGGAGGTGGAGCATACGGATTATCCGGAATCGTCGAGCAACCCGCACTCTACTTCCTCCGCACCAACCAACACTTCAATCGTCTTGCTGATCCGGGGGCTGCCCCCGTCTTTGCCCCTGGTACCGATGCTGCTGTACGCACCAATCTCCAGAACCAATGGGAAACCCGTCACCACGAGTATCAGAACATCAAGAACTTGGAAACGCTCCTTCTAACACAAATTGAACGCGCCATCGAAAGCCCATACCTCGCTAGCATCCACAACTACGAGTATGGCTTCGGCGCCCGATCCGTTCAAGATGTCATGGAGTGGATGTTTCGAACATACGGACGCATCTCCAGCCACGACTTGCAACAGAATGCCGCCCGAATGAACCAACCTGTGGATCCGACAGCCCCCATTGCACTTATCTTCCAACAGACTGATGACGGTCAAAAGTTTGCCGCTGCTGCTGGTCTCCCGTTCACACCAGCACAAATCGTCCAAAGCGCACTGAACCTCATCCTGCAAACAGGACGATACACCGACACGTACAAAGAATGGTTGAAACTCCCAGCACATCAACAAACGTATCTCGAGTTGAAACGACTTTTCACCGCAGCGTATCAATTGAACAACCAGATCAACCAAACGGCGCACGATGCTGGCTACGCGAATCTTGGAACTGTCTACGAGCACCCTGACGACCAGAGCATCGCCTCCGCTGCACAGGATTTTGCGGCGGCTGAAACACAGCGCACTGCTGCACTAGCAGAACTCACTGCCACAAATGGACAGCTCAACGGACAATTGGCGAGTCTCTCGACTCACAACCAACAGCTCCAAGCACAGTTGAATGCAATGCAACAACAGATGGTACTCCTGACGACAACTGCACGCCAACAACCACCTGCTTCCCCGTACCAGCCACCAGGGCGTCAATCAGAGCCCTACCGCCGGAACCAGCAACGTCCCAACAATCAACAACCACCCCCAGGTTTCGTCCCCATGCCCGGTGCAGGTCCGCCGGCAGCACCAACTCCACCTGGTCCGCCACCTACATGGACACCAGCTTGGCAACCGCCACGCCAACAACAACAACCCAACCGCCCCGCCCGCAAGCGCCACATGAATCTTAACTACTGTTGGACGCACGGTGGTGACCTCCAACACTCCCACACCGGATATACGTGCCGCCGTCAAGCACCAGGGCATCGTTCTGAAGCCACTCGAGACAACCCCATGGGTGGTAGCACCAAAGGGTTGGACCGCACCTACACCTGACTGGTAGGGGCGGCCTATTTATTTAAACATCTAAATAATAGTGCATCACGCATAGCATACCTCTCTACTGCTAGCCGAACCCCACCCCTCCAACAATATGCTGTCATGGACAGTGGCGCCTCGTGTTCCTTAGGGACACCCAACACACCAACAATCAACCAGCGACCAACCAGCAATCCAATCAGCATCCGAGTCGCAGACTCTGCAACCCCGCCCATGCTCAGCACGCATGATTGCCAAATGGAATTCCCCAACCTGCAACCCATTGACAGCCACATTGTCCCAAAACTTGCCATGCCACTCGTCTCCACCGGCGACGTCTGTGATGCCGGATACACTGTCCTCTTCACAGCCACCCACTGCACAGTGCTGAAAGACGGTCGCCCACAACTGACTGGTCCCCGTGATCCTCGATCCCGACTCTACCACATACCGTTTGCGTCCCCTTCCCCGCAGCGTTCACTGCGCCCATCCATTGACGCCAGCGCCTACTCTGCGTACACCACCACCAATCAGCAAGAACTCATGCAGTTTCTCCATGCCACCGCATACAGTCCCACCGTCTCCACATGGTGTGACGCCATTGCCCAGAACCATTTTCATTCGTGGCCCGGCCTCACAACCACAGCCGTTCGGAAGCATCTACCAAAATCCATCCACACTGCGATGGGACATCTAGATCGCCAACGCAAACACATACGATCTACCAAAGCGCCCGTTGTCCCCACGCCGAAGCCCGAACCCCCACCGGTGCGTGCTAATGCCGTCTTCGCCGCATTTCATGAGCTCACGGACCAACACGGTGTTGTCTACACGGACCCGACTGGTGCCTTCCCTGTCACCTCCCGACGGAACAACAAGTACCTCCTGATACTGTACGATTACGACAGCAACGCTATCCTTGCCGAGCCCATCCACAGCAACAGTGACAGTAGCACCCTCGCTGCGTTCCAAAAGCTCTACAGTTTCCTTTCAGCCCGTGGACACCACCCGCAACTCAACATTCTCGACAATGCGGCATCAAAAGCGTTGAAGCGACAGATTCGTGCGACCGGAACCAAAATTCAACTCGTCGAACCTGACAACCACCGTGTCAATGCTGCCGAACGTGCCATCCGAACCTACAAAAACCATTTCATCGCCGGCCTCAGCTCCGTACATCCTGCCTTCCCGATCTACCTCTGGGATGAACTGATCCCACAAGCAACAATCACCCTGAACCTCCTGAGAACCAGTCGCATCAATCCAAAACTTTCGGCGTATGCACAACTCTTTGGCGTGTTTGATTTCAATCGTACCCCCATGGCCCCGCCAGGCACACGAGTTGTACTGTTTGAAGATCCCGACACACGTGAAAGTTGGGCACCACACGGAAAAGAAGCGTGGTATCTTGGCCCAGCACTCGAACACTATCGATGCTACCGGTTTTTTGTCCCAGCCACCAACGGCACCAGAATCAGCGCCACCGCAGAGTTCTTCCCACACCAATGCACCATGCCAACCATATCAGCAGCCGATGCAGTGACCCATGCGGCGCAGGATTTGATTCAAGCTCTCACGCAACCCCATCCTGCAACACCCATCAAGGCCATCCCCGACACCCATCGCCAGGCGCTCCGCAAGCTTGCCACCATCTTTGAGACGGCGACACAATGTTCCCCGGCGGCCAAACCTCCGAGGGTGCCCACGACCCCCAAAATGTCATCACCAGCACCGCCTGCATCAACTCCGAGGGTGACATCGACCACACACGATCGATATGCACCCCGCCCAGCCACGCATCGATATCCCACCAGAATCCGTGCCTATGCCCCTGCACTCTTCGCCCAGAGCGCCGTCCGTGCCCTTGCCCAACGAGAACACGCACAACGAGAACAGCACCGGGCCCTCAGTGTCATCCACGAAACAACCGGCAAGGCCATGTCCTACGAAGACCTCATCAAGGATCCCAAAACCAAGGACCTATGGACCAACGCCATGACCAAAGAGCTGGGACGCCTAGCCCAAGGGTACAAGGATCTCACCGATGGCACAAACACCATCGCGTTCCTATCCAAAGACGCCATCCAACGCATCCCCAAGGATCGCACGGTCACCTATGCCCGCATCGTAGTGGACTATCGTCCACAAAAAACGGATCCCAACCGTGTCCGCATCACTGTTGGTGGC
>JAVCKV010373941.1:0-13156 GCA_032274145.1 Herpochondria borealis
TGCCTATGCCTATGCCTATGCCTATGCCTATGCCTATGCCTATGCCTATGCCTATGCCTATGCCTATGCCTATGCCTATGCCTATGCCTATGCCTATGCCTATGCCTATGCCTATGCCTATGCCTATGCCTATGCCTATGCCTATGCCTTTGCCTATGCCTATGCCTATGCGTCTGCGTCTGCGTCTGCGTATGCGTATGCGTATCTGTATTCGTATGCGTATCTGTATGCGTCTGCGTCTGCGTATGCGTATGCGTATGTGTATCTGTATGCGTATGCGTTTGCGTATGCGTATGCGTATGCGTATCTTTATTTGTAGCTGTAGCCATATTCGCAGTTATTGCGGCGTTTATTGTGAAAGAGCACTGTAGTTGGTTGCAGATTACTTATAAGCGCTGTGATTGGTGCCAATGTTATTTGTGTGTAACATGCTAATATTTTTAATCAAAAATCAAAAGTGTAATTTGTGTTTTTTGAAAAAATTTATAACTCTCATTTTTAATTTTTGTCGCTACTTTACCACTTTTCCAGATTGGAAGGGGTGCAAACGCGGCGGGTGGCGGGAAAGTGGGAAATTCGCGCGGGAAGGGGACAGGTGTGCAACGGGGCGGACGCACAGGGCCCGAAATAAAAAAGCGTACGTAGAAACTCCGTGGGAGAAATAGCTCACAGACAAACTTTTTTTTTAGTGTAGGGTCGGATCAGCTTTGCGAAAAAATGAGAATTTCCGTAACTCCTGACATTTACGGAGAAACGGACACTTAGGGGGTCATTTTTATTTTTTCGCATACTGGTACCTCAAACACCAAACGGAAGTAAGGAACCGTGGGGCCTCTACAAGGCCTTCAGGTATCTCGCCAACATCGCACTGGCACTTGTTCCAAAATCATTCTGTGCCCGACCCATACCGGGCCTTCCTAATTAAAATTAATTTTCCCCTGTAAAATCTATGTATAAACTTTGACACTTCCGTGTAAAGATCATCGTCCCCGTGTGGCCGCAATGATCGATGCTTCGCTCGCCCCCAACCACATCCATCGCTGTATCGGTGCCTGCAGTACCCAAAAGAAGGGTATTTATTGAAGGGTCTATACCGGTAGTCTCGGATGTGCAGGTACCTTACGTCTTCCATGTATTTCGTTTGCGTTGGATCAACCATTCCTACCACCGCCTCTCTTCCCTGACGGCTAGAGAGAGAGGGGCTCTCTATGACTCGTCTAAAGCGATATCACAAAAAAGTGAAAAAGAAATGAAAAAGAGAAAAAAATAACGCTACACATTGGTGAAGCTCATTTAGTAGACACGAGGGGTAGGTACCCTTGGGTACAACTACAACTATGAATACTTCGCGGATGTGCCTGCATCTGCTCGTCGTAACTTAGATTTTCCAGATTGTGATTCCCCATTCTTGCCACCGATAGGCTTTACGGCGGCAGCGGTTCAACTTCTCGCATCTGCATCTCATATGCACATGGAATACTCACCCTCACAAAATTCACCCTTATCGTATTCCGAGTTGCAGCACATAGCAAAACAAAGATCAGAACACTCTGTTTCTATTATGTTTAGTCACTGATTGAGTTTCATAATAGTGGGCTATAAGAAGAAAAGAAAAGAAGCGTCGTAAATGAAAGTATGAGTACGACTTACCAGGCGGTAGTGGTGGGAAGATATCGACCGTCACGTAGTTGCGCTCATGCCCCTCCAAATCGAATCCCTCCTTACTGTCCAGGTCATTTCCTGGTCTCTTTTCCCCCGAGGCAAGCGTCCTGTAGAACAGCATCGACAGTCGCGGATAGTTAAAAAGAAGGTTGCTGAACGACTTTACATAGTCCCGGCCCTTAATACAAGTCCTCATCACGGTCAAGTTGACATCATTCGCCCGGATACACGTCCGGTACAGCCCAATCTTCGACTCCCATGTGTTTGTAAAGTTCATCCATCCGCAATAATACCAGCCGTAATCCGCTGGTAGTACGCTAAATACCAGAGCACCACGTTCGAGGTGAAACGATTCTTGTGCGGCCCTTTTGATCTGCATCCATCGCGCCACATCATCTAAATTGTACAGCGCGTTTTGTGTAACAAGATCACGCAGACGACGAACCTCATTGACAAATGATGTAGTGTAGTTGGTCACGGAGGCGGCTTCAAAACGCTCATTGCTGCTTGTCTCAAAATAAGTGTTTTTCGTGAAGTTCTTGAGAGTAATGGCGTTCAACCCGAGCACGGAAGTAGTGGTCAACTGTATAGTATTATTGTTGGTAGTGGTGGTGATGGTACTTAATATCGAGAAGATCCCGCCACTTGAACTGACGGAGGTACTGCTCGTGGAGAATGCCCGGTTGGTTGCAGTGATGTCGCGGTTTTTATTCCTGTTGATTCCGTTTCCCCAAGCTTTGTTGAGGTTTCGTCCGTATTCTTTTCTGGATGTTTTATCATCTTCGCCAGAATGCAGCCGATCAGCCCTGGAGAACGGCTGCGAGGTGATCTTAGATTTCAATTCATCAACAACTTGCAGGTCCAACCTCATGTTGTGGTTAGTTGTTTCTGTCGCTGTCCCAAAGGCAACTAAGCCTGCGAAAAGAATGGCGAACCATCCGTTCAGGGCCCCCATATTCGACAACACAAGGCAATCTATGTTGAATAGACGCTGAGCTGTGGTGATGTAGCCCGCAGAGGCAGAGGCAGAGGCAGAGACAGAGACAGGGTATACAGCGACGCTGGTTCAGTTTCAGACGGATGGGGAATACATTAGGTCTCGATCTTGATGTTGAAGTGGGAGCAAGCCAGTTGCTCCGCCCCTTGGACCAATGAAGGGTGGTGCATTTGGGCCTGCATTGGATGGAGCAACATATCGCGATGTACATTGCAGTAAAATCCTTCCAGTAACACATATAAAAATACAGGTTCGGTACAATATTGGAATATACAAACCCTACTAAAATAATCTCACAAAAATCCCGGTAGTCTTGTTGCAAAAGTGTAGCTGCGGGTTATGAAAAGTGGTGCGTTTATGGAGTTGAGATGTTAGGTGTACACAGGCTCTGCAAAATGCAGGCGGACGAGTTTGAGTGGAAGGTGGGCACGAGGTAGCAGAACGCAGGCAACGAATACTGACGGGTGCGATGACTGGATCAGGTCTGTACAAGGAAGTGCATTATTTTCTGTGTCCGTTACCCTTGGTGGTCGTTGAGGTTGACGTGTGACCATTGTGATCATGATCATCTTGATCTGAGATAATTGCTTCTTGATCTTGAATTTAGTTGCAAATTTATATAATTTTCGAAAAAAGAGTAAAACTTCGTTTTTTCGTTTTTTCGTTTTTTCCCCTGCTTGAATCCCCTTCGCTACCATTGTATTTTTTCCGAGCACCACCTTCACGCCGTTGAGCTACCGCCTGCGCTACACACGAAATGCTTCTTCCACTGTCCGCACGACCACCCTGCTCCCTATGCATTCTCTCCATGTCAATAAGCAACAGAGTGCAAGTCTAATAATTATGGACGTTTCAAACGGCAGCAACGAAGCAGCCCGCTTCAAGTACCAGAACCTTTCCCCTCACCGCATCCAGAAACCCAGCACCAACTCCGCCACTATCACTATCCAAGTCTCAACCACCCCCGCTGTACTATGATGGCTGAAGATCTCCCCATCATCACCTCGGCCAAGCGTCACAATACCAGTACGGCTAGCTATTGTTATCTCCTCTCTCTACTCACCGTCTCTGCCCTATGGCTGATGCTCGTGTTCACGCGCTCCCACCACGAGTCGCCCGTCCCATCTCTAGCTCGGAAACTTCACAAGCTGCCCGTCTCATCTCCTTCGCAGAAACTCCTAGGTACGCCCCCTTCTTCGCCACTCATGCCTGCAGGCGTGACCTTCCCGTCGCCACGCCATTCAGAGATCTACTTCCAGCACATCGACCGCATGTTGCGGCCCCACACCCTGATCCGCGTCGTCGACCGTTCGTACGGCGGTCCCCGCCCGGCCTCCGCGCCGGGCTCCGCATCGGAGCGAGCGGCCTTCCGCTGGATGATCGACGACTATCTCACCTTCCATCGCCGCAACCGGTACAACGCGACTCGCTACCTCATCTACCTCCCGTTGCGCGCGGGCATGGGCGATCGTTCCGACAACCTGCTGTTCGCGTACTATCTCGCCGTATTCTCTCGCCGCGTCTTCCTGGTCGATTGGATGCACCCGTTCCCGCTGTCGGACCTGCTTGCGACGGGCCCGGCGCGCGTTAACCTCTTCTATGACGTGCACCGCGACGGGCCGCGCGGCATCACCGCGCGCGACACTGAAGAGCGCGACAGCTCGTCCGTTGGCTTCCTGCGCGCCGCGACGGACAGTGGCGGCCCACGCGACGAGAAACTCCTGCTGTCGGATGTAAGGACTGTGGTTGCGAAGCGGAACCGGCAGGTGCGTGCGCTGTCAGACGAGATGCTCGCGTTCAACAAGCCGGATGATGTGCCGCTGGACATGGTGTATGGCCTGCGCCTCAACTACGCTCTACGGCGTGCCGTGATGCACCGTGCGTTCCGGCTGAGTGATGCGGTGTTGCAGCGACGGGCGAATCTGAGCCGTACGCTTGGGCTGTGCGCGGGCGCGTTGTGTGCGGACGGGCGGTCTGGACTGGGCGGAGAGGGCAACTCTGGGATGGCGTACATCGGGGTACATGCACGGCTCGGGGTCGGGGTGGGCGAGTCGATGGGTCGGTTCGGCGAGATCTCGGTGCAGCAACTGCGCGCTGCAAAGTGCCTTGCGTCGCGGGCGGTGCGACTGGCCGTGGCAGAGGCAAGTGCGGCGGGGCTGTCGCAAGCGCTGCCAGTTTTTCTCGCGACCGACACGCCGAGCTTCCGGGCCGAGTTCCGGGTCGCGGTGGAGGAGATGAGCGGGGGGAGGGTGGGAGTGCGAAGCGGGGACTGGGTGGTGGTGCATTCCAACAGGATGACGACGATTGCGTTTAAGGAGCCGGTTGTGAGGGCGCCGCGGCTGTTGGAGGCGATGCACGGGTCGTACGCGGACGTAGCGATGTTGGCCGGAGCACGGCACGTGCTGGCGCTGTACAGCTCGTTCCCGCGGCTAGCGCTGGTGCTCGGAGAGGCAGAAACGCTGACGGAGCTGCGCAACGAGGTGTGCCTCCTTGGGGACCGGTGGCCGTGAGCTGAGCGAGATGACGGAAGCAGTGCGAAAGGGGGCAGTAACGGTTCGCAGTGGTGTGCGTCTACTGCAGTACGGAGGAGGAGAAGAAAAAGGCTAAGCGGTTACTTGGTTTTTTCAATGGCTCAGGTGCGCTATCTAAGGGAGAGCGCGGGAGGCTCGACAGATGTTGAAAAACAGAAAAAAATGAAAGCAGTTGCACCTCTTCCTGTACACCGTTCCACCGTTGGAAAAGAAAGATCATTAAACACGTGGCAACGTGGCACATCGAGGATGGTGGTGTGCTCCCGAATCGGACCGTTTTTCGGGACGCCTTACAAGCCTAGGAGCAACTTAAAGCGGATACCGACGACGGGTACCCACATTGGCCTCAACGGCTCTTCGCCGTAAACGGGCCGCTCCCGCCCGCGTTGTGCGCTCACAGCCCGCCCTCCGCGATCACCACCCGCGCTTTACGCTCACCGCACCCGCCCGGCCCGCCTTTCGCCGCACACAATAATCGCCCTTGAATCGCTCTGAAATCGTTTTTCTACATTTAGCTGGACACCCTCGCTGCCTCCTTACGGCACTCCCCTCCACTACTCCCTCTCTCCTCCCCCACGACCGCTTCCTACCGGCCCGACCTTGCCTCCCCACGGCCACCACCACTGCCACCCCCACCCACCACCGCCTCTCGCCCCCCCTCCCCCCAAATCTCTCTCCTCAACGAGCCCAAATCCAAAGGGAGAATCATCCCGTCACATCCTCACCAAACGCACCAGCACGCCGTAAGCCGCAAGAAGCAAACTAGAATCAACCATGCCGTCCACGCCGCCTCTACCGCTCCTCCTCCCCGCTCTCCTACTCGCTCTCGTCTTAGGCTTAGCCCCATGCATCTCTGCCCTGCCGCAGCAGCCCTTCGTCCCCGCCCTCTCCATGCGCGAGGTCAAGGAGCAGCGCTTCATCCGTGACACCCCGGCCAACCAGGAGTACTTCGACAACGCCCAAGCCATCGTCTCCGTCGGCGTGTTCAACAAGTCGGCGGCATGCGAGACGGCGGGACTCGACGACATCGTTGACTGCATCCGCATCTGCAACAAGCCGGGCGAGCGAAAACGCGGCCGTTGCTGCTGCGTCGCTGAAGGCGGCGACTTCCGCATCGGACTCGCCGGCTCGTGTCGCTACAAGCAAGTCGTGCTCAACTTCTCCAACTCGGAACCGCCGTTCATGCAGTACGAGTCGCGCCCCCCCGCGCTGTCGGCCGGACAGGCCTACTTTGACGCGCAGTCGTGCGACGCCACCAACCAAAACGTCGGTGGCCAGCCGTGCGGATGTGAGCTCGTGTGGAGTCTGAATATAGTGTCGATCCTGGAATTTACGCCCGAGCCGACACCATCGGCCTCGCCGTCACAGGTCTCGCCCACGCCCAAGCCGTCGTTCATGGCCCCCAAGCCATCGAAGTCGCCGGCGCCGTCGCCGGCCGCGTCGATGATGCCGCAGCCGTCCAAGGAACCGGGCGGCGGTGCCGTGGTGGCACCGCCGGCCGAGGTGTCATCGGCAGCGTCGCCGACGTCACAGCCGCCCAACGTGGCAGAGCGCGACCCGACGCCGCTGCCGCCGCCCGGCGGAATTGGCTCGGGCACGACGGGCGGCGCGACGCCAAGCCCGGAATCAGATGAAGACTCGCCCGACGCGTCCAGTGCCGACGCGACGGACGAAGCCGGAGCCGCTGAGGCGGAGCCGTCGGACGACGGCGGCGGCGACATCTGCGTGGACGCAAAGTGGCTCGCGGCGCGCGGTCACGCGCGCATCGAGCTTGTGCACGCGACTCACCGATTCGCGCCCGTGTTGTGCCCCGACAATGGCCTGCCGTGCGGAACGCAGAACCACGCCGTGCGCCTGGCCAACGGGGAGGTGGTGAGCTACGAGAGACTGTGCGAGCGGGCCGAGGTGAAGTGCTCTGAGGACTCGATGGAGGTGAACTCGGTGTGGTCGCACAGGTGGACGGAGACGGAGCACGAGGGCGGTGTGCGACTGACGATGCTCGACGTGCGGTATCCCGGGGCGGCGCAAAAGGCTCTGCATCGTGTGATGCGCGCGCTGCGGACTGTCGGGGCGGCGTAAAAGCCGAGTGAAGCGGTCACGGTTTGAGTTGTTTGCGTTGTTTGCGTTGTTTGCGTTGTTTGCGTACAGTTACTGTATACGCTCGTGCGTTGTCGGTAGGAAGTGTTCGAAGTGTTTGGGAATATTTTTTTTGGTGTGCGCGTTGCCGACCTTGTCGATCCGGCGGCCGCGTCACCACTTTAGTTCTATTTTTCCTGCTTTCTGCTTTAGTTTGGACTTTAGTATGGACTTCAGTATGGATTTCAGTGTGGATTTGGAAGGGAAAGAGAAAGAAACCGGTATCGCCGTCGAACTACGTTGTGTCGCCTTGCAATCGCAGTGGCGTCATGTCTCGGTCTGCCTCGTCGGTGCGGCCCTTCGCAATCCCTTCGCCGCGCGCGTGTTGTTGGCGGCCAGTCGACGAAAGCTTTGTTGGACAGACCGTGCACCTTGCGTCCTTCCCGGCGATGCCCGAGGAACTTCATTGACGGAGCGACGAGCGGTTAGCGGATGGTCCAGATTGCTTCGCTGTGCCAGTAAGTTTTACAGTGACGTTTCATGGGAAACGAATGGGCACCTCAACGTGTAGCCACCTGATTCGTCAACATCGTCCTGCGAGTGGCACAGTACAGTGGTCGCGCCGTAACATTATTAAAAATTTAAAAAAATTGCAATGTGTTTTCACCGTTCCACCAAACGCAGCCCCCTACCACTACCTTCCAGGTCCTGAGTGCTGCTCCTGTATCTTTCTTGGATGTCAACAATCACATCGACGAGAATTCACGAATTTCTCATCTACTGTAAGGGCATCTCCACCGCATGCGCTATTTCTATTTCTATTGATTGAAAATTGAAAACATGTTGGAAATTAAATGGCCCTGTCTATCACCGCGAAATTCTCGATTTTCATTTCTAACGAAGGAAGGAAATAGATACGAGAAACTCTACCGCAAGAAATTCTATTTCTATTTCTATACTCTTAAATGAGACAAACAATTCTATTTTTTGCTGTGTGCGGGTGGAGGGCAGGTCTAAACGCGAGCGATGGAGATGTGCTCGAGCAGACCGAGTTGCACATCACGCGCGAGTTCGCTCGCAATGCAGGGTAGGTGGGCACCACAAAAATGGATAAAAGCCCGTCCTTCAAGTGTTCGAACAGTGCCGTACTATGCGCCCGCGTGCATGCGCGCAAGCCGCACGGCTGCGCGCAAGCTCGTGCGGATGTATACACGGCACACGGGTGGGTGTAAGGTTTGCGGCGAGGCGGCTGCGCCGCGCCGCGCGGATGCGCATCACATAGGAGTGCAGGAGGGCGGCTCCACATGGTGATAGTAGTTCAGATGCAACTGAATACCGTAGTGTGCAGGAAAGCTAGTTTCAAACAGCATAGTTGATTTTCCATTTTGGAGGGATTGGGCACGATTTAATACTATGCTGTTGGAACATAAGCCATGAATGTTGCATACTTCTATGATAATTCGATGTACTGTTTTCTTAGACCAGTCGCAATGCGAGATGACCCGAAGGGCCGCCATGCGAGGCAAGCGGATGCACACGCGTGCTAGTACGTTCGGAACTCTAGTAATTGAGCGGGGAGACCGGGCTGATAAGCGAAACGGGCCGCTTTCTGGGAATTTTTCCGAAGAGCGCACGCACGACAGCCAAGACTTGCTAGATGGGAAGCTTCGCGTTTTAAATGGAGTTGGTAAAGTTTTGTGCAGTCTCTTGTCGTCTGTCGTGTCAGATACAAAGTTACGATGCTATATGTACAAACTTCTTGGCTGAGGCGCCTGAGGACGCAATTTAGCGCCTCAGTGCACTCGATGGCAGCAAGCTTCTCTTCTTTTCTGGTCGCTCCAGTGGAGAGGCCTTCTAAAACCCTACGTCTCTGATCTGTCTTTCGAGGTCGCCAAAACGATATTGTTCATGTCAAATACCGCTTTCAAGTCAGAATTAGACTTCAAAATTTCGACCGACGTCATCGATGCGGACCAGAGTTCTTGCGGGGGTAGGTTCTTCGGCATGTATCTCGGAAAAAAGTCTCCGAACTTTAGATCGCGAACAGCGTGCAAGACATCATCCGCATTACTAATAATGCTGAAGAAGAGCTTTTTGATCATCTTACAGCGCTTGCGGAAGTTTTTGACGCTACATTTTTACAATAATCGAACCAGAAGGCGCTGTTGCCGATGTGGAAGGCAAGTATGGACGTTGGGCTCCAGTGCGATGAAAATCCGACGAAGTCTGGAAATATGAGAAACCTTAAGACGTATAAGATGCGTCCGAGCGACTTCTTGAGGCGTTTGATGGCGTTTTGTTCAGCAAATGTGCTGGTAACCTCCGTACCGGGATTGATCAGACGCTCGTTCAGTGAGACTGTAACCGGAAGAGTAAAGATGTTTCGCGCCAAATGGAGCGAGGAGACAGTCCTAGACCTCGATGCGCCAAACGCAAGGCGTTTGTAAAATTTCCTCTCGGATAGGAGCCAGAAATTGTCGCCCTCTGCAGCGACGTGCAAGAGGCAGCTCATTGCGATTTTCTCTTCTGACGTCGCGAAAACCACTGAAGAGAGAATTAAGGGGGAAAAGCCGAGCGAATAGCCCGTGTCGCAGGGAAAATGACTCATCGGGAAAGGGAAAGGCCAATAAAAAAAGAAAAAAGGCGGCAAGATAACAGGCCATCGTTATAAGGTAGACGGCCCAACCAGCGGACCACCGATGCTGGGCTTCAGATTGAAGCAAGACGTGGCCATTTCGGAATCGTCGGGAGTTTTCGGCGCGTTGGGTGGACCAGAGCCCTATGAAAACGGCTCTGATTCCTCCTCGTCTAGATCTTCCTCCAGCAGCTTCTCTGGCATGTCCTTCAAGTCGCGAGGCAGGCGAAGGAAGCGCAAAAAGAAAGGCAAGAGGGGGAAAGGGGATCCGATTTCCACGCATCGCGGGTATAGGAATTCTGACACCTACCTGCTTACAGGGCCGCACCGAAGGCCATGCTAAAGGTCTAATGTCAGGGTGGCTACTCGCTCTGGAACCTGTTTGAGCTTGTATATCCCGAGGTGACCACCGCTGGTGACCTTGCCAAGCTGCAGCGTTTCCACAAAAAGTGCCGGCAGGTTACGGGCCAGATCTTTCGAGCGAAAGGCCTGGCCGAGTCACGGGCCAAATGCGAAGAAAAGTTTGTGCAGGACGCCTTACGTGGAGTCCACCCAAACGGGAGGATCAAACAGGGCGTGTAGTTCCTGGCGACCACGTGGATCGCCCCGCGAGAGATGGGCCGTATTTTACAACATGCTAGCTCAAAACTTGGCTGGAATCGGCTGTGAAACGCGCCGGCCCCCTGCATATCTACTCGAAGGAGGGCCACCTGGCACGCGAGATACTTTCTACGTGGTTTGTCCTAGCTGCATTGATGGACGAGTTCCATCCATCAGTTCTACAGCAGTCCATGGCGGTAGAATGTCTCGTGCGACGTCTCGTGATCTACGAAAAAACGTTGAAGATCGAGAAGAAGAACGGCGGCACCTATGTGAAGGGCGACGACTGGGCGTCCTTCGTGGTGACCCAGCGGACGAGCTGGTTCCAGTTCGGGGTCTCGGCAGCGCTGAGCTCAGCGATCTGCTTCATCGCCTTCTCGATGGTGGCGGTGTGCTCCGTGATCAGCTCGACGCGGAGGTGGTCTCCGTAGATCCCGCAGGGCACCTGGCAGTGGACGGCCGCCGTGACGGACGCGGCCGGGGCCAGCGTGGCGGAGGTAGCGGGGTTTGCGGGGGAAACGAGGAGCGCAGCGGCGAGGGTGATTCCAGTCAGCATGGTCAGATACAGGAGAGGGGTTGGGGTCGTTTGCGGTGGCTCGGGGCCGCTTGGGCCAGGGGTTAGAGGTCCCGAGACCGTCAGAGTAAGCCCCAACCGGGGGTCCATGGACCCCGAGCCTCCCCGAATCTCTTCCGAAGCGCCCAGGGCCCCTCCCCTGACGATCCGGTAACCTGCCGCCCATGGACGGCCCCCGACTCAGGAGCGAAATCGCTCGCAGACGCACCTTCGCGATCATCTCCCACCCCGACGCTGGCAAGACCACGCTGACGGAGAAGCTCCTGCTGTACTCCGGCGTTCTGCAGACCGCGGGCCTCGTGAAGAACCGCAAGGGCAAGCTCGCCACGTCCGACTGGATGGGCATGGAGCAGGCGCGGGGCATCTCGATCACCTCGTCGGCCATGCAGTTCGCCTACCGCGACTGCGTGATCAACGTCCTCGACACCCCGGGCCACGAGGACTTCAGCGAGGATACGTTCCGCACGCTGACCGCCGCCGACTCGGCGATCATGGTGCTCGACGCGGGCAAGGGCGTCGAGGCGCAGACGCGCAAGCTCTTCGAGGTGTGCCGCCTGCGCGGCATCCCGATCCTGACGTTCATCAACAAGCTCGACCTACCGGGGCGGGATCCCCTCGACCTGATGACCGAGCTGGAAGAAGCGCTCGGGATCCAGTCGAGCGCGATGAACTGGCCGGTGGGCTCGGGCCGCAAGTTCCAAGGCGTGGTCGATCGACGCAAGCGAGAGCTGCAGCTCTTCGAGAAGACCGCGGCGGGCGGCGCGAAGAAGTCAGAGATCACGCGCATCCCGATGGACTCCCCGGAGTTCGAAGAGCGACTCGGCGCAGAGATGGCCGAAGAAGTGCGCGGCGAGTTGGAGCTGCTGGAAGTAGCCGGCAACGAGTTCACGACCGAGCGTTTCCTTTCGGGTGAGATCACCCCCACCTTCTTCGGTTCAGCGCTGACGAACTTCGGCCTCGGCCCGTTCTTCGACGCGTTCGTCGAACTCGCCCCCGGCCCCTCCGGGCGAACGGTCACCAAGAAAGACGGCACGAAGACAGAGCAGCTCGTCACCGACGACTTCAGCGCCTTCGTGTTCAAGATCCAGGCCAACATGGACCGCCGTCACCGCGACTGCGTTTCGTTCATGCGCATCTGCTCGGGTAGTTACACACCCGACATGCAGGTGATGCACGACCGCCTCGGCAAGAAGGTCCGCCTCGCGCGCCCGCAGAGCATCGTGGCCCAAGAGCGACATACCATTGATGTAGCCTACGCCGGCGATGTCGTTGGCTTGGTGGGCAAGAACCTCTACGCGATCGGCGACACGCTGAGCCTCTCCGGCGGCATCGAGCACGAGCCGCTGCCGCTGTTCCAGCCGGAACTCTTCGCCCGCATCGCGCCGGTGAACACGTCGGACCGCAAGCGCTTCGATAAGGGTATGGACAACCTCATTATGGAAGGTGCGGTCCAGCAGGTCTGGGCAGACGTCGGCCCCCGCGACCCGATGATCGGCGCGGTGGGCAAGCTCCAGTTCGAGTCGTTGGTATACCGCCTAGAGGACGAGTACGGCGTCGAAACCCGCTTGACGCAGCTGCCGTACGAGTGCAGCGCGTGGCTCGAAGACAAAGAGGACACGTTTAAGGCTCCGGTGAACTCCATGCTCGCCAAGGACAAACGTGGCCGCCGCGTGATCCTGTTTAAGAGCCAGCTCGATAAACGTATCGCGATGCAGCAGAACCCAGAGCACCGTCTGCTCGACTACGCGTAGGGAGGCTACGTCTGCGGCGGTGGCGTGCTCCCTGCAGCGGCGAGGAGCCCGCCAGAAGCCAATGACACATTTCACGTTCGGTGCTCGGCCCTGGTCGGCTTCGCGCTCGTGGGATGCCTCAATCGTCGAAAGAAGCAGGGTTCTGATGTAACTCAGACCCCGTTGGCGGAGGTGTAGGGGTGTGAACTACCCCAACCTCTCTGATGCCCGTATCCTCGCGGAGTCGGGTTGGATTCGACGTCTAGCGCGTGCTCTGATCAGCGATAGAGACCTGGCAGATGACGTCGCGCAGGAAGTCATGCTTGGCCGTGTGCTTCAGCACTCGAAAGC
>JAVCKV010374052.1:0-13155 GCA_032274145.1 Herpochondria borealis
GAGGTACCTCACCGATGAGGTGCTTCAAAAGGCTCACGACCAGGTGACTCGCGCGACCCAGAGGAGCGGCGAGGATGCGTTAGCGTTCGCACATCGCATCATGAATTCTGCGCGCACGTGCCGAAATGTCTTGAACCCCGCCGATCTGCTGCAGGAATTTGTCCGTGGAATCCATGATGCCACTCGTTGGCGTGTCCAAGGACAGATGAAGTACATAAGCTAGAAGGATTGGAACAGCATTATTGTTGTTCGACAGACCGCCTTCTCGGAACGCGAGGCCCAGAGGGCCCAAACGGCCGCCGCCGTTCCACTTTTTCTCACCAACCTGCCGGAAAACCCCTGTCTCGAGCTGCGTAGAATCCGACCACGCTGATGCATCCTGCATCCAGCCTGAAGTCGGAATAATCCCTATCGACTTGGCAGCGCCCCGAACAGCAGAAAACGGTGATGGATCCTACGACGGTGGTCGATACGGCACTCCAGCTTGGGTAAATCCTGGTGTTAACCGATGCGCAGATCGCGAAAGAGACCAGAGAGATGAGCTCGGAGAGCCGTGATGTTATGTGTGCCTTTGAAGATGTTCCAGAACTCACTGATGCCTATATGCAGGCAGCGCAAACGGTCATCCTGAGCGACTACTTGGAGCTTAGCTGCTGGAGCTGTCGCGAAAGTGGCCACAGCACATTCTCCTATCGCCATCCTTCTTGATCGCAACGCATATTTCGCGTACAAGTCCTATCTCCACCAGATAGAGGCAAAACCTCTCCTGAAAGACTGGTATCACCAAAACATGCAAGCGATTAAGAACTCTCGTCCCGAGCCCGGTCCTCATCCGATGAATCAGTACGGGTATGGCGGTGTCTGACGTGGACGTGGAAGTGGTGGACGTGGTGGCCAGTTTCAAAGGCCGCCTCGCAAACCGTATCAACCCAGCCACCGATCTCCCGTAGCAGCCCGGAAAGTTTCATGTAGTTATTACCTCGGGTTGGACTTCAGGGAGGAGTGCTTCACGCATGGTCAGCTGTATGTTACACTGTCAAGAGCGACCCATCCAGGCAAACTGTCAGTGATCACAAGGCACTGAGAAAATAAGAAAATGAATGTAGTGTATCGTGAGGCCCTTCGCTAGAGTATGATAGATAAACTTTGAATGATTGATGAATGCTTTAAAAAAATTGAATCAAATGTTAAATATGATGTGAAACAGTTGCTAAGGTCTGCATAAGAGCCTTACAAGTCGCTACATATTTAATTAACGCGGACAGCGAGCTTTCGAAATCGCCGCGAAGCGGCGACGGAGCCACTTGTTCCCAAATAAAAATAAAAATTTAGAAAAATGCAGCATGAAATTTCTTCATCTCGTTCCCTTGCACAAAATGATTTTCCTTCTTGTTTTCAGCGGTTTAAGAAAATAATTTGAAGTAATTTAAAATAATTTTCATTTTGCGCATGTTTTCAGCGAGGTCGAGCTCTCCATTTCGAGGAACTATTTTGTTCAGTGCAATATTTTGTTTTTCACATACAAAGCAATGCAATCTCCATGACAATGGACTGTCCAAAATGAACATGACGAACGAACCAAAAGCATGAACTTGTACATGGTTGGCGGAGTAGCTACTGTACCTATCCATCACTTTTGGCTGGGGGCATCGACATGAACACCAGGGGTCCCCTCCAATTAATTGGTATTGCAATATATTGCAATATTGCAATATTTATTGCATATTGCAGAATCTCGGAAAATTGCAATAATTATTGAAATTTGCGAAATTATTGCAATTAGTATTGCAAAATGCAAAATATTGCAATTTTATTGCAACAATTGAAATTATGCAACGTTTTGTTGAACGAATATTTTATTTATTGCCAGTTTTGAAATTATGTTGCTTTCATTGGGGATTTTTTATTTTTTATGAGCGCCATTTCTATTGGACAATGCACGATGCCTTATTTTTATTTATTTTGTCGTCTTTCTTTTGCGTAATTCCTGGGTGGCATGTACGTAACTTACGTGGGACGCGGACGACGGCGGTGCGGGACGATATTCCAGAAAAACTAAATACTACTACAAAAATAGCAAGCACTGTCTTATTGGCATAAATTACGGAAATAATTTCGAATATTGTAACCATTATTGCAATATTTAAAATATTGCAATACATATTGCTTTTTATTGATATTATTGCAATAGCTATTGCAATATTCCAGATTATTGCAATAGTTATTGCAATATTCAAGATTATTGCAATAATTATGGAAAATTTTAACTTATTGCAATAAGCGAAAATATTATTGGGGGAACCCCCGCTTTTTAGGCCTGTAAAGTCGGCCAGATATCATTACAACGTATCTGTGTCCCCGTACCTCTAGTAGTTACAGTTCAAGAAAGCCACCAGACCCCTTTCACGCGATCAATAGCTACCTTTTCGAACTACAGTGCTCTCGTTGCACTATTCTTGTACACATACTAATTAGTTGGTGTGTGTAATACTACATTAGCATTGTAGTTTCCTTCCATTTAAAACACTATATTTAAGCAAAGACGGTTGCTCCCGTGCGCGTCTTCGCAAGAAACATTGGTCACGTCATGAATTGTCAGCTTTCGGTCAAGCCGTCCCTAAGTTTGGTTCATTCAGTCGCCTCTGTTTTTCAGGAGGGTTCGATGATCTTGCAGTTTGGATTGAAGAAGTGCGAATGTCAGCGGCTGTTTTCTAGCTTGGGTAAGGTAGAAGTACGCAATCGAATTCGATCTGATCAAATGGAGAACGCCTAAAAAATACAAATAAACAAAAGGGATAACAGCACTGTTCAAGGTGACAGAAACAACGAAGCCTTTATATGCATGTATCTATTGAAAAATCTCGTAAGATGTGCACATAGGTACACATCTTACGATATTTTTCATTTCGTACTTGTATGCGATACATTGCTCAAGCCGACAAAAAGTCGCTAAATGCATATCTTCCAACATATTTCCATATTATATATTAATGGAATGTATGCTTTAATACTCGTTGAACCCCTGAACTCAATTTAATATACAAACATAAATATAATTCTGAGTTTTACCCTCGTAATGTCAACCAACACAACAAATCAAATCACCCTGTCTTCTTGACAAATATTGTTTCCTTCCGTGTGATGCATGAAACTGCAGGCTTGGAGGCTCCGAATTAAGTTATATGCAACTTGAACGGAGCTAAGCTTCCCTTCATCCTTGTTCGAAAATAAATATGGCGAAATGGAGGGAAGAAATCATGCAGACCCTGAATGTTTTCTTTAATTAAATCATTGTGGCGATCTGCAATAGAATATTTCCTTCCAGCGATGAACAGGCTGGAAAGGGGGAATCCAGGTCCAAGTAAAACTCCTATTACAGCGAAATGCTCTACTTTTTGACTGTTTGTTTTGGAGTGCCAGTCTTCAAACGCATTTAAACGCAAACGAGGTTATATTTTTCAGCTCGCAGAACGTTGCATATCTGTAATGGAAAGAATCCTTGCTAATAATTCACAGACTCGTCGCGACAATCGGCCAATACTTTCTTCTTTTCTTAAAGGAATTTCATGGAGCGCTTTGTGCTGCACGCAAATTATTAGACCTTTTTAGACGATGGAGACGGCTATCTGCCATTTATACATACATATTAAAATAGTTTCCAAAATATATTATAACGATTATTCAAAACCCAGAATAGAATATGTATTTCTTACCGGGTTCCTCGTACTTACTGCCCCCATTTAAATAAATAATAGGTATGAGATCGTTCTCAACACCGAAGTCACGGTCCGTCGAGCTACTACCATTATAACTATAACTACAGTAGCCCTTTCTGCAGTCAATTCTCTAGAGAAACGAAGAGCTCTCAGTCGATCTACGAAAGCTGCTGTGATTAGTTGACGCGCTTTGTTGGTCCGAATGTCCTTCCGAGTTTCGATAATCCAAGTCGGACCGTACGGACAGGGCTCCTTTCCTCAGTTCAGGGGATTTATTTTCTTTTGACCTGTAGGCGTAGTCCGTGCTCGCCAGGGAAAATTTATTAATTCCTCGCGACGGGCATGGTGGACTTTCTGAGAGCCTATATGACCATGGCTCTCGTCTCTATGGGTCCACTAACAACTAAAAACGGAGATTTGTTGGACTGGGTTCTCTCGTGGTCTAGATGCTGTGTATTACACCGTTGGACAACCCCGGACCGGCTTTGACGGTCTTGCTACGATTTCTAGCGCTTGTTGCCGCGAGGTGACAAAGGGCGATGAAAACGCGATTGTTGGTGAGACCGAACGCGGGCGAGAGCGCGGTTTAGCCCGTCAGCGTGGGACAGGCCTTCGCTCTGCAAGCGTTGATGACGGCCAAAACTAGGCTGTTACTGTTGTGTCTCAGTCGATTGGGGCTGGCAATAAGGGCGAGCCGATGGCGGTCAGCTGCGTAGTCGGGTCTGCCCCCGAGGGGTCGTCCTCTGGTTTAGCCGCTGGTCGAGTGGGAGCGACATCAGGTGCTAATGTGCACTGTCCCATCACGGAGTCGCGGTAGTTGTTTCCCTGCAATGAGGAGATGTTGTACTTTGGAACCATAACGTATGTGGCCGTTGATGCAACGATTCCAGCTGCTTTTCGAAAAGATGGCACTGTTCGTGAGTCTGAAGTTGTTGTTGAGGCGCACCGGCTCGAGATTTTGCGATTTTTTGCGCAGATAATCCGTTCGTCGAAACCGTCTGTGGCGAGCGTGTCTCTACCTGAACATCGGCCCTCACCGATTAGGGCACAGTATGGGATACTGAGAGCTCTTTGTTTCTCTAGAGAATTGACTGCAGAAAGGGCTACTGTAGTTATAGTTATAATGGTAGTAGCTCGACGGACCGTGACTTCGGTGTTGAGAACGATCTCATACCTATTATTTATTTAAATGGGGGCAGTAAGTACGAGGAACCCGGTAAGAAATACATATTCTATTCTGGGTTTTGAATAATCGTTATAATATATTTTGGAAACTATTTTAATATGTATGTATAAATATAAAACAGTATGTAGGGTATAATCCCCCGATTTAAGCAAAAATAACATCTACAAGGAATTTGCAAGAGGAGGTGAATTATTTTTGAGATGGTACTGGTTAACTATCTGTCAGGGAAGGTACTGGGCATATCCGTACGCATCAGACTGCGGATTCAGACTAGTCCACAGTACTCTTTTTTTAATTTGTTTTCGGTCGAATGAAACAATAACCCATCGCCTGTAGAGAGGCGGGTTCCTTGCTTCTCGCTCCAGAGCTTTAAAAGCAGAAGTGGATGGGTGTAGAAGAGAAAGGCGAAGAATGTTATGAGGCGGAGGTGCCCTAGGTTAAGACAGTACCGTTAAATCGGGAGCTCTGGTTATAGGCGGCTTAACTGTAGATGAAGCTGTTATTTTTGACTAAACGCGTCAGAAACGACTCTGAGTGGGACGGGAGAGAGACGTTCGAAGAAGACCGTACTTTAGGTCCCATTTTGTACGGTGAATTCTACGTAGTGATCTTTAGTGTAAATATGTATCTTTTTTAACGGGTCAGTAACCTCCATTCAGAGTTTATGATCCCGCATGCCGGAAGTATTAGCTTAACGGTGCACGAAGACGAGATAGAATTCTTAATAGGTTCGAAGAGATGAGCTAAACGGCTAGTCGAAGTTATTTTTATAAAGGTGCTGAGCTTCCGCTAATTTCGTACCTGCCGTTTTCATTATCGTTTTTAAATGTTTCAGAAAACGGCGTTTAGCCATATTCGTTGTAAGACCATCATGGTCTCCTGTCTCACTCTTATAAAAGGCTAACTTTGGGGGTGTTTACGTGATAATTAGATCAAACGTGGTATAACCGGTGGCTCTTTGAACTTTACAGTTATACCCGTAAGCTATGTCCCAGTCACGACCATGTTAACTGCATTAGAATTTTGGAGATGCTACTAATTTACTACTAAATACTTTCACATGCCCGTTGGTTTGAGAGTGATAGGCAGAAGTGAATGCATCTCTAATATTTTGAGTATTATAGACATAACTAAAGAAGGCCGCGGTAAACTGGATACCACGGTCAGATAATAAATAGGTCGGCTGGCCATAGTGATAAACCCACTCATTTCAGAAAGCTTGGGCTACTGAAAGAGCGGCTATAGTGCGAAGAGAAAAGAGCCGAGAAGTTTCACTGCATCGGGTTTTAATGCATAAATTTTATTGGTAGTCATATCGGGTCCAGAGTAGGGGGTCACGGATTTCTATGGTTACATGTTCCCGTGGCCGTTTGGACGGGAATAATTTTAAAAAATAGTGATGCCTACGTAATTTAATACGTCTCTTGGCACACTTGACGACAATTTTCACTGCTGCTAGAGCTTCTAGTTCCATGCAGGGCCATTATAACTTTTTACGCAGTGCAGCGTAAGTACCTCCAGGGTAACATGCAGGGCTGGCGTTGTGGGGCTTAGGTATTATAATTCGTCGCAGGACAAAATGTACTACTACCTGCCAAGAGAAATAAGTAAGAGATGTTCTCTCTAGTAAGCCGCTATGATTAATACGGAATTAGTTACGTACGACGCATCGTGCTTGATTTAGTAGGGAACGTGCGATCGTATCGTTGGCTTGGCGTATTAGTATCTTCTCCGTACTGAGTACGGATTGAGCGGCTGTTACTGCGGAGAAGATAAATATAGGACGAGTGACTATGGTTGGTTCCACAGTATTAGTACTAATATTTACAATATTGTAAATATTATTAGTAGTCGTACTCTCCGTCTTAGAGATTCTAGTTTCCTTAACACAGATATGGTTAAAATAATTACTGTAGACTGTGTACCAGTCTAATGTGTCGTCATAGTCCAGAACGTCTTCTGTGATGTTTGAAGTTATTAGTTCGTCGTGGTATTCCTCTTTATTACATTCAGAAACTAATACTGGATTTATGTAAGTCTGGAACAAAGTCTGTCTCAACAGATGTTGGAAGTCGGGAAAGGGCAGCAGCTAGCTGATTTTTATCCCTTTTTTACATTCAATAATAAAATTGAATTCAGATAAACGTAGACGCCATCTGGCGAGACGGCCACATAAGTCTGTAACAAAATTTGCTATTTAAGGGTTATACGGAGCAAAGGGGGCCGCGAACCGACGGTGCAAAAATCGATACGTGTATACCCACTCCGGATAGCCCGAATCGGCTGCCACTTCGCCACTCTGCAACTCGGGCCGGGCAAACCTTGGTGAATTTAAGGATTTTTCACGCTACTCTGCTGCTCTGGAAATGCATGCATGCAGATGGGTCGGGTTGGGTGGATCGTTTATTGGGTGCTACGATTGTATGTTATGCTCACAGTTAGGGCAAAATACCCTATCTGAGGGGCTCTTTGTTAGTGCACGCGGCATTATGGAGGATAATTTAAGTGCCAGTAGCACTCTTTGTAGTTAGTTTTAGGGTTTTTTGCCTTTGGGCCGTTCTGGGCCACCAGAACCGCCTTAAGAGCTCGCTTAGCCGCTGCATAATATGGCTGGACAGCGCATGGTTGGGTTTGGAGAGAAAATCGAAGGTGGCAGAGAAGTTTACCCTCCACGGAAAGTCTTTTTCCCGTTTTGTCTTCTTTTTTCCCTTTCTTTCCCTTCGTTCCCTCCTCTTTTGGGTTTAGTTTTTTTGATGCGTCGCGGACGCACAAAACGCAGGGTCGATGACACTACGCCCTGCCACTCGTGAAATCTGTCCACTTCATCTCCACGAACTTACCCTCCATTCTAGCTCTGACACGCCCCGCAATTTTGTTTGCTGCTTCAGGCGAGCTACCCGCAGCAGTACATTAAGTTTCTGATGGTCATTGTAAATTGGTAAGATTAATCCTTGCAAATAGGAGCGGAGTATTTGGCACGCCCAGAAGACGGCCAGGCTTTCAGTTTCCGTTACAGGGTATTTTTCTCCGCAGAATTTAAAGAACTGCTCCATTGGCCGATAGGGTGCTCTATGTTTTCCTCGTGTTTTTGCAGTAGGACGAAACTTATCTGGTAGCTGAAAGCATCGGTTTCAATACTGTAACGTAAATTAGGACGAGGAAAATATCTAGTTTAGGAAGTAATAGGACTGGTGATACCCACTCGCTCATGGAATGTTCACTGACAAATGATTTTATTTTGTTGAACTTCGTAGCGTTGGATCTCGCGATCCAGCCCTACACGGCTGACTACGAAAAGGCCTAGCATCAGGATCGATATTTATGCTATGCTTTTAAGCCATTAATATTCCTAAGTCTCCTGACCATGTGGAGTCACAAGGCTTCACAATAAATCTAACTTGATTCTGTTGATCATAATTTAGTTGATTGAGGTCAAGGTTATCTTCTATAAAATGCTGACTTTCGGCGTAAGATTCTCCATCAGCAACTGGTGCTGAAGGAATTTTATCTATTAATTACCTGGATAAGAGAGGATATGAATAGCGTCTCTGCATGTATATTAAATAAAACAGAGATTCCTCAGTGTGTTTGGGTGTTGCATCGGAGGTGATCTCCGGTGGTTGATCTGAAATAGTAATATTAATATTACTAGAAACAATTATTTTTCCAGTTCTTTAGAGACGTTGAATCTTCTACACTGGACCTTGTATCATTGCTGCAGGTACATTCGCATAGAAATTCTTAAAAATGTAGCATAAGACAGGGGTCAACTGTCTTTTGGACGGTCTCAGTAGACGGATGTAAGCCTTTTCTTTTAATATAAACACGTTTACCCCTTTATAGATTTTCTAAATAGTTTTCGTCGCCTGTGGATACTATAGAAATATTAAAAATTCGAACCCGATCATAATTGCATCTGTTTTAGTTCTTCTGATCTCGTTCTCGTTCATACTGAGTATCACCTCATGAGGTGAGGTTAGCTATCTTAATATATTCTAACTTTACTGTCATTAGAAATGCTATGCAATTGGAAACGCTACAGTTTTACGTACCGCAAAAAGTATTAGTACTTTCCAAAAGGAAGTTACCAGACGCTTTTGCAGTAACTTGTGCAAAGGTTTCAGACAGAGCGGGTAGGCTCCGCTTTTTATTAATGCGTACATACTGCGGCTCTTATTTAGCCTAAGGTACTGATATCGTTTCATCCGCGTCACGTGTTAGTGTGCGAGATGGACATAGTTCTACCGGCGACATAGTGCCGTCAAGATGTACGACGAGACGTCTTCGTTCCCAGATATTTTCTACATGACGATCTAGAAAGGTTATTACTAATAGAACGTCAGTAGATAACTCGCTGACTGCGACGAACGGTTGGCTAATTCTATAGCCATTTAATTCTAAATATAGGAATGCTATACCTAAAAAATCAAGTCGATGCTTGCTAGCTGATGCTAGGTTTGCAATGGCTTGTTTCGTATGAAGATTTTGTAACACTTCTTGTGGTAATATATTCTTGCGGATTACGTTAAGACCTGCTCCTGCATCAAAAATACATACATATCGAGCAAGGTTAGTAGCGGTAATGCCTATGGAGGCGTCTGTCTTATAATTAAAGGGATACAGTAAACATACCGGGTCTGATAGGTAGTCCTCACAAGTCCGAGACGGTGGGATTTCGTACGGACGTGTCTCTTTTGAAAACTCGTGGTTTTAATATCTTATTGAGACGCCGTACAATTAAAAACATCTACAGGCGGCGATTCAATATAAATGTTTCTCTCCGTCTCAATTTGTAAAGCAGGTGTGTCTTCACCGCGAGACGCTATTGTAGCCTTCCTGGAGCAATTACTATTTTTATTCCTATACGGCGATCTGCCGATAGAAAATAGGTTTAGAAGCTAACCTGGCTTCAGTTTGAGACATTTATTTTATAAAATTATGTAGAAGGACTTTTTCTTGCCTGTACGCCCTTGGGTGTTTTTATAGTGAGGAAACTCACTACTAAGATTTCCAACCTCGTAATAATTGTAGCATATCCTTTTAACAGCCGGAGGCTAGGAAGCAGATATCTGCCATCCAGGCTGTGAATTAACAGGCTCTCTAGCGTCTAAGTTTCTATTAAAGTGTCCATAGTTACGGACAGTAAACTTGACAGCTTCAGGAGCGGGTGGGGTAGATGCGACTTAATCGGTAAAAGGGTAGGCTTATTGCGTTCTTGCAACTTTTACCGTTTTTTCTTCCACTATTTTAGAGTCTTTCACATCCCATGAAACGGAGTCAGACGGACTCTGATAGTTTGGTCCTGTATTTCTAACAACTTAGGACACTTGTTAGTGTCTATCAGGTCGTACTCATGTATTTAATGCGCTTCTAGTAGCTACACTACTAAAACTAGTACATACCTTAGTCACCTTGTATCACCTTCATTAATTGCAGTTGAAAAAGTTTCACTAACTTTTGTAAATGGTGACGTATCATGCTGGCGCATGCGAACAGTTCGTAAATCAGGTAGAAAAAAATGAAATGGGATACTACCGTCTTCCTATCGAAGACTTTATCACAGGCTCTGAAACAAGCTTGTAGTCTGTGATAGTATTTTTCTCGTCCTAGTGGACTGTTTCTGAAGACTTTCCTACTATCAACAGCTCCTGAGAAGAAAATAGTTCATCGTTAGGTTCTAATAAATACTTTAAGGGCACAAACCATCATTTTATACCCTCCAGTGTGCTTCAACCAAGCTCAAGATGACATATGTACTCTTCTATAGGCTTACCTAGGATGTTTCATGCACAATAAGGTGGCTCCTTTCGAAATGTTATTAATGTTAAACTTTTCTCAACTTAACCTAAATAATTTATAATGTATAAATGGATATTCCTGTCGAACTGACGTATTACCAGAGTCGATTGAATTTTTCGTAAATTACTGCCAGACGTATTAGCGGATTTCTTACCCTGAGAAGGGTTAGTATCTGGAATACTGTATCGTCTAAAATTCATTAATCTTGCAAAACAAGAGTCATTAGGGACCACTACTTTAAGCCCTTTTAAAGGCGGTCTTAGTGAATTCTGCAACTGGGACAGGGGCTGTTCGTCTTCTTTTTCATCTGCAGATTACTCCATCCCGGAGGAATAATTGCTTAAGTAATCGTCCTGTCGCTTTTTCTTCTTTCTTTTAGAAGAATTAAGTTTATTTATTGAATTGTCAATTTGCTTCAAAATCTAGTTTATTGAAAGGATCCGGTTAGACACCTGGTTGGGTCATGGCGGTCTTCTATAGGTAGTTTGTATTATACTGCAGCTGCTATATCCCTATCGTCCTCCTTGCCTAAGCAATGAACGTGCCGCTCTCCATAGTTCTAATCAATGTAACCGTGGCAAGTACTGCAGTCTCTGCTTGTGTCTGCTTCGATCTTGGTGCAGCAATAAAAATTTATTTCTGAGAAAAACAGATAAAAAACAAGGTTGTGAATTGATTTTTTTGACGCTTGCGCTGGACAGTGATTCGGAAGAGGAAATAGCCAGGGGTTCCATACAATTATGTGCTACTACAATATATTGAAATGTTCTTATTGCAATAGTTACTTTGCTACGTGCATAATATTGAAATGACTATTTCAATTTGAATATTGCAACTTATTCTAATAATTTTTGCGATTATGAATAATATTAAAACATATTGCAATATTGCAATTTATCGTACTTTTTCGAGCAATAGTAAAAAATAGAATTATTATTGTACTTTTCATAATTATTGCATTAAATTTTGAAATATTTTTACAGTTCTACTAGCAATATCAATTTAAATTTATTTTAGAAATTTTGTTTTGCGATAATGAATATACTTCTACGTTAAATTCTCTGTGAAAATCTTCAGAATGTTTAATTGAATCGCATCATGTAAACATCAATTTAATTACTCTGAACGTATTTTTTAATATTTCAAATCATGGCTAGTATGACGTAAGTTGAGCGGAAGCGATGACTTCCGTGCACCGTGCTGTTTCTTGAATCTAATGCAACAAAATTTGTCTCTACAACCTTAAAACTGAACTAAGTCAATTCCTGCAACTATACGCTCAATAGATTTCTAAACCGCGCCTAAATTTGGCTCCAATTGGAAGAAGACTTGAATACCCATTCCATTTTTGGAAAATGAAGCAATAAATATGGCATTTTTTGATTTATTTTTAGTAATTTTTTAAATCTTTACAATTACTGTAGTAATTATTGCAACAATTATTGATATGATTGTTATTGCAAACAATATGGCACTATTGAATTTTTTTGAAATTCATTTCGCAATATTGAACACTATCGCAATACGTATTTCACTACTTAACAACATTGAAATACTCGTTGTAAAATGCAACAATATTGCAATATGTGTTGCAATTTTGAAAACTATTGCACTAGTTATTGCGGTTTAATAATTTATTGCAATGGTTACTTCAAAGTTAAATAATATTGCAGTATGTTTCAATAGTATTGCTGGGAGTCCTAACAATACTAGGCTATGGTCAGAGGTCCCAGCCTGGGACCCCTGCCCATAACTCATAGACTGTGCTAGTCCAAAACTCCAGACTATTTTGGAGTGGGGCAAATATACTACTCCCCTTGCTACTTAATAACCCGCGTCGGTAGCTACTTCATCTGAAACACACAAGAAAGTGCAATCAGAGGTATTTAAGTGCAACCTTTTGGTGGACCTAATTCCG
Organism: Herpochondria borealis; assembly: GCA_032274145.1. Lineage (NCBI taxonomy): Eukaryota > Rhodophyta > Florideophyceae > Ceramiales > Ceramiaceae > Herpochondria > Herpochondria borealis. The sequence continues at coordinate 12,620 of JAVCKV010374052.1, forward strand.
TTCCACATACTGCGTAGTTTCATCTAAAGAACACAGGTGTACTTGTGAAAGGCCATCCGACGTGGTAATGAACTGGTGATTTATGAGTGTGCGTCTGGGAAAAGCATAATCTGTTCGGATTGCAGCCTGTACTGGATAGGTCGGTAAACACTAAGACACTAAGACAACTACCAACTTTGAATTACTCCTTGTCTTTTCAATAGTGCATAAACCAGTCTGGACAGAATCAAAGTTCCTGACGTTCTGAATGGTTACGTATCCTGTTTATGGGTGGTTAAGAGCGAACAACTTCATCAGACACCATATATTCAACAACTTTTGCATTAAGATACTCAATGTCTTGATCCTTTACTAAATGATTATGACGGAGTTCTCCTATAGTAGCCTCATACTGCAATCGTTCATCTAAAGTCCTATTAACCAATTGTGAGCATTCATTTACCAAGTCTTTCAATGTGGTATTAGAAATCAGAGTGTTCTCTTCCACGTGCTCAATTCCATGCAAATCAAGACTCTCATTCAACTGATTGCCAGTA
>JAVCKV010374163.1:0-13155 GCA_032274145.1 Herpochondria borealis
CTCCGATGGTCCAGTTAGTGGTTTTTCTCAAAATAATTCCTATATCATATATTGTTGAAATTTTGGCCAAATTTGAAATTCTGAATTCCGTAGAGTCTATTGTGCTGTGCTTTTCCGACGAGTAGTATACTCGTACCTGACACACAGTACAGTATCATCCAGTATGCTGGCAAGCGCACCGAGGAGTCCTGCAAAAAGCGACTATGACGGCGAGGTAACAACCTTATTTGTACGAACCCCATTCATTTTCAGTTGCGTCTTTCCTTCTCCCATGGCAAGCAGACGAAAGAACGAGGACCCTCGTTTACGTGACTTTCCGGCGATCTATGCGTCACCAACAGTCGAAACACTCGATGGATCGTTTGTCTCGGGTCGTCAGCGTGATGAACAACCTCCCAACTTGTACAAGGCAACTCCTCCAAAGAACGTGCGTCCTCCTGACGGCCACCACCACCACTCAGGCTTGAAATATACGCCCCGGAAAACTCCAACACGTGCCGCTCCTTCTCGAAGTAACAATGTCGCTGTGCGATCCAGCAAACGAGAGCAAAAAAGGCGCCGCAAGCCTCACGCAGATTTTCAACACGATGAGAATGCCTTGCATGTCTCCGTCACGACCGTCGATGTAGCATCACGAACCGTCTTTGAACCTCTGGCCCCTGTCAGCACCAGCGAGTGGCTCGAGACGGCAGAATCCGCAGAGCTGCAAAAGAAGGTTTCCATGCGCAAACGGTTGAGTCCATCGTTGCAGCATTTGGAACTCTTGCATCGATTTCAGTCCATCAAGAGCATTCGACAGCTCAACTTTAGTCCCTCTATAGGGTTGAATGCAGATGCCTTATGGACAGAACAACAGCAGCAACAAGTGCGGGGATCGAATAAGAAGAAACGCGATGGTCGCTACCGCTCGATTGATCCGTTGCAGGCTACGCGAGATGTATTGCCAGAAACGCCACCTCTACTGTCGAATCGCAAACATCGACTACCCATGCGATCCGACGTGGGTTTTCCCAACACCTCTCCAGAAGAAATTAAACTCAAACAAGAAGAAATTCGGCTCGAGACGCAGTGGGAAGAAGCGAGTCCTCGACTCATCGTCTTGATTACAAGTGACAATCTAGGACAAGCTGTCATGGACGATGGCATACCGTTGGCAGGGAAAGAGTTGTTGATGGCCAAGAAGCGAAACAGAAAGCTTTTTAAAACAAGTGGTGACGAGAAGGACGGGGAAATCGAGGTAGAACCAAATCGTCATTCTGTTTTGGCTCCGCCACTGGGGGCTACCCACAGTTCCAGTCTGGGTTGGAGACCACGACCTTTCTATGATCGACCACCAGATATGTTATATGGTTTGGCGTCCCCGCTGCGTGTCAATTTGGATGCAGGGGATGTTGAGCCTCTTGTTTGTACACTTACACTGTACAGCGTCGGCAGGCCAAGCGAGGGTCAAATCTACGGCAAAATGAGCGAAGATTTTTACTTGCCTGCGGGAGACTGGCATGGAAAAGTTAACTTTGATGCAGCTCGTGGGGAAGATGGAGCATTGGACGAGGGACTGGTGGATGCGTGGCACCGTCGCAAGCACAAGGCCTTGTTCTCGTATGATCCCTTGCTGCTGAGCGGAGATGACAGTTCCTTGCATCTCGTGTTGCAGGTGTATCGGGTTTCGTCAAGAGCAGAGCAAAGCACCGCTGCAGAGGCAAGTGAGGCACCTTCTACGCCAAACTCCAAGAAGAAGGGTATTGGTCGGCGTATCAAAAAACGATTTAGCAAGTTGAAACACGGATCAGAAAGGCATGAAGACTCGACAGCTGGAGAGTCAGAAATGATTCAAGTATCATCGGAGGATGTCTTCGAAAAATTTGGTACGCAACTGCTTACGCCTCTGTGCTTTGGAGTGATACCGTTTTGTCCCAACCACATGTACACCGGAGAAGGCGTCACGACACCTGGAATGGAGAATGAAAAAATGAAATGGCCCAGTGGTAGCAAGCAAATGATGCATCTCTACGCTTGTCCTTCCCTACCTGAAGACGATAACAGCTTTCTGGAGCGTGTCACCTCAATTGCTGAAGAGGAGAGGAATAAGACTTCCAAGACCCCTGTCAAGGAGGCATCGTATCCGTCTGTAGAAGCTGGAGGCAGCGATGACACCATTGATGATGGGCATTCCACGCGCAAAGGATTGTTATCAAAAATGATCTCAAGGTCAACTGTTCTCAAGTCTGGAGAGAAGGCAGCGCCGTTGCGCGTCGTGGGTCGAGCATCGCTCTTCACATCGTTTCTCGGTACTGATTTCACCCAATGCATGTTGACGGATCCAGCAGCGTTTGGAGCGGAGATCCGAGGTCAGGGTGCGGCACTCCCTCGTTTGTTGGTAGATGTATCGGGTGATTGCGCAATTGCGGTGAATCCAACAGACAGTACGTCAATTCTTCCCAGCGATGGGAGAAAGCGATCCGATCTCATTCGCTTGCCTCCCACCCCAATTGCGTCTGGATATGCCGGTGCCTCTGAGGTGCGAGAGATGATGTTTCTCCCGCCTAGGTTTGAGAAACAATACGATGTGGACCCACCTGCATCACGACGATCCATGCAGAATCTGCTGTTCATCTATCCACGCTTTTTGAAGATACCACAGCAAGAGGGAGGGAGGGCTCGCCACAAGCCCTATTACGCTGTTCGTGTTAGACTGTGGAGACATTCACCGACGGAGGATGGACAAATGGAAGTCCTCAGGTCGTTCTACAATCCTGCTCCATGGGCTGGCCCTCCAGTATCGGAAGCAGCCTTCACGAAAGTGCTTGCCTCGAATGGAAAGACAGCGAGTGGCAAGGACGGGGTCATTTTTCGTGACGAGATCAAGATGCGTCTTCCGATGATTGTCGACGGTAGCTACAACTTGCATTTCAGTCTCGTTGAAGTTGAAGTGGAGGACGGTGATGTTGACGTGCAGATCATAGCGGACACCACAGTACCTCTCAGCAGCTCCTCAACTCGAGAGGCGAGTTCTGGAGTACGGGTAACGACTATCATTCCGAATGGCAATCACAGGCTCAAGCTTGGTGAGCACGTTTTTCAGTTTGAGACTCGGCTGATAAGCAACGTTCACGTGGCCGACCCCACGACGGCGACAGCACTGAGAGACTTCCCGTTTGTACTCAATTCAGACGATCTGGACACCAGCGATGAGAAGTTCCGGACGCTGGCGTTGGTACCGTCTAGAAGTGTTGTGGGAAAATCAGTTTCTGCTCAACCGATTGTCGACCTGAAGATTCCATTCTACCAGCTTTTTGCAACTGCCTCTGATAGCACCCTGCTCGGGAATTTTCATTTGTTCGCATTCATGCACCTGTGCAATATGGTGAACCATAAGAAGAATGACCTCTATGTTTCAAGCTTTCTGACACGTGATGAAACCGTAGACGAGGATTCGAGATTCCTCATGGATAACCTGCAAAGTCTCTTTGAATTGATTCGGAAAGTGAAACTGACAATCGTGACTCGCGCGACGTCAGAGAAGGCTGCCCATCGTATAGAGGCCTTTGTCAAGGACATGATTGACACCTTCGATGAGAACTTGTTTACCAGTACTGACAGCTTCGGCAACGCTCCTCTTGACGAGAGATTGGGAGACACGAAAAGAGGTCCGACCAGAATTAATTTGGAAAGATCCAGATCAGAGCAATCAACTATTGACAAGACTTCATCATCACAATCAGCACAATTGGAGTTGGATGAAGAGTTAGATGGCGCTGCCAACGATGGCGGCGCTGTGCATCTGAGGGCGAAAGATTCCGTCCGTGCTGAGATTGATCTTCGTTTATCAAGAACACTCTCGAAGATCAAGTTGACGGGGAATCCCCTTGCCCGTGTTGCGTATGGTGCTACGCAAACTGACAGATGGCGCGCTGAAGCAGAGCACTACCAGGAAGGTGCACGCTTCTCTCACTTGGTAGACGATGATGAGACGGTGTTGACAGCGCTGTACCCCAGCAAAACGGAAGAGAATGCTGTGATTAAGGCCGGCGCGACTTGGAGTAAAATCAACGACGCCGATGACGATGCAAGCGTTGTGGAGAAGCCGAAAGGCAAAGCCAACGAAACCCTCGACTCGAAAGGGCCCGTTTCCTTTGCTGATACTACAATCGTAAAGAGAGTACGGTCCGCAGCTCAAGTCATCATTGCCCCTTGTATTGCTCCATCCTTTTCAAATCCAAAGGGAGCGAGTAGCCCAGCGCAGTCCAACTATGACGTGTCCAAGATTCAGCTTGGCGATGAGCTCCAGAAGCAAAAGAAGAAGCTAGCCCTGTCAATGGAGAACAATAAAAGTGAAAGATCGATTGTACTGAATGGATCGGACGATGAAGACGACTTTGAAGACAACCCTACCAAAGGCAGCTCGAACCGCGGAGAAACTGCTGTATTTCGAGGCGAGGAAGGTAGTGTTGTCGTCCCTTTCTCATATGGGCAATTTGAACCGAGCAATTCAGAATCACGAGTTTTTGCATACGAACCCATTATGGCGTTGTGGGTAAAAGCGTGGATTCACCATACAACAGTTGACTCAAAAACGGACGGAACCGCTTTTCCCATCCTCACGTTGTGGAGCAGCGATAGCAGTTCTCCTATCTACGGCTTCTATGCACACATGGATGTACTTCTACCTTTGTGCTTGAAGTCCATGGTGCTGCGATGCTCGCCACTCTTGCCAAAAACGCCAACGAGATCAACCGTCATCCTCGATGCTAGCCACATGGAAATTCTGTTCCCCTTGGTTGGCGTATTTGCAAGCAGCCTCCTTGGAGAAGCAAATTCTCACGAAGCCGAGGCTGAATCGTTGTCAATGGCACTTGATTCTGCCGACACAGTCCTAGATTTCCTGGTTGGGATTTCTGCCATTGTTCATCCGCAGCAAATGGCGGAACTCTTGCAGAAATTTTTCAAGGTGCTTCGAGACTGTGAGATAGCAAGAGCTTCCGAGAGCTCAGATGACTTTCAATGGACTACGGAATCTATACACTGTGTCCGATGCTCTCGACAAATACGCCTCCGAGCTATTGAGCGGCTCTCAGCACTTGGTCCGTTCCTAGCCATGAACTTTCCGATTAAATACGCCGAATGGAAACCCGAAAGACGGCAGAATCCTCGCTCCTGGACGCAACAAGCACAGGGTGCAACTAGCAAGAAAGCTGCTCCTTCCTCCTCCGCGAAAGTTAAGAAAGTAGACCTACTTCCCAAGAGTGGCTGGTTATCAGAATTGTTGGTGAATGAAAGCCTTCTGATTTGTTCCTTGTCGTGTGAAGTGTTTGTCGCAGAAGCAATTGCTCACATTGAGACTGCCCAACAAAGATCGGGCAGCCCATTGTCCGCTGGAGGGCTGCAACACCGGCCTGGGAAGTCTCTCACGAGAGAAGACCTCCTGTTGTTCCAGGGAATCGGCCTTCATGCCATTACATGTGTACACGAGTTGCTAATTCGAAGGCATGCCATGGATGTCAGATTCCAAACCGAGCAATGCCGCAGTCGAATTGCTGCATTGGTGGTCGTCACGGTGTTGGAAAAGTCTACGGCGAGTGTTCGTTGGCTTGCAAGGATGGAGTCAACGCACAAGATTCGGTCACTGTGGCTTGTATGTTTCAGCTACGTTCTCCAGGAGGCCCCAGAAGCGCTTCTTCGTTCGACCTTCCGAGAATACTGTGACCCGAACAAGGACTTTGCAATCCACCGTATCATCCGGCTGCTGCGATTGAGCAGTTCGACCTTCCAGTGTTTGGTCGACGAAACTACAAGCGGAGAGAGCTCCTTAGACTCAAGCTTGCTACCTTGGCTATCTCAGGAGAGTTTTAACTCCATATCTGCATCTATCATTGTTATCATTGACGAATGCACTTCTGCGATGAAAGCATACCCAAAAGAACTGAAGAAGATGGCGCAGGGGACTGTGGATCTTCTGCTGCATATTCTAACAGTGCCTCAGTCAGCTGTAACTCACCTCAGAACGGTTGGTGGAGCACTCCAAGCCCTCGAGAAGTTTGGTGGGAAACTGTTCCTCGAAGTGACTGGCGACAACCTTCAGCACTGGATCAGGGTAATGCTCACGCTTATGAACTCCATCTCCCTTTCGGTTCGGTCAATTGCCGTCGATTTTGTAATCTCACTTCTTGGTGAGGCGTTCGCACGAATGGGTACTATCGAAGACATTGCAATCGTCTTTGCAACAGTGTTGCCCGAGGTCGTCGCAAGGGAGATTGCCCTCTTCAGTGTTGCTGGTTTGGTCAAGGATCTGGGGCAAGTGGAGCAAGTTCTGTGGCCGTTGCGAAGAGCTTGGGCTGACATTGAAGACGCCAACCCCCTGGATGATGATCGCGTCGACCCACAACTTCCTCCCCTGCTTTCTAGTTTCTGTCGAAGTTGCCAAGCGGTCATTGATGGCGTGATTGTGGAGTTGAGACTGAGGCGTCCGAAGCTATCTATTGTTGGTACCGACATTGAAGTGGATGATGTGATATCACAAGCATTCGATGCTGACGAGGAATCCTTGTTCGAGGCAGCAAACTATTTCACAGCCGAGGCCTCCCCCATGCAGCGACTCAGATGGTTGAACACGCTGAAGTTGTTGCATGAGTCAAAAGGTCAATGGGTTGAGGCGGCAGAAACGTTGATGCTTAGTGCTCGCACAATTTCAGACTCGCTTCCTCACCTTCGGCATGTTTGGACGCCTTCGGAATTTATTTTATGGAACGACGCGAAGAGGTCTCTATGGTTGGGAACGATTGGACAAGACCAAGGAAGTCCCGGCAGAGGCAACTTGCAAGTCATGGAATTTGCCAGTGGGTTTTTGCATCCTGAAGTGCTTCTCGGAGAGGCTTCAAAGAAGGCTGCTAATGGAAAAATTGCGCAGCCTTCTGTGCAGGCAATGTGCAACAAACTTGTGACTGCATCCAAAGAGTCAATCGCTTTGTACCTGGAAGAGGAGGGCAACGAAGATCTGGCTTTCTCGAGACTTGAATCATTGCTCCGAGTCGTAATGGTGGTCATCGAAGAGCACAGCTCGCTGAGTACGAAGCACTCGTATCAACTACCGCTGGGCACTCGCAAGAGGTTGGCAGCAGAAGCAGCGGCACTACGAAAGGCATCTGCAAGTTTGAACAGCGAAATGACGAGGCTCGCAGAGAAGTTGTTACTCGTAACGGAGAGCGAAACCCAAAGACTCTCGTCACCAAGCAGAGCTGCCATGAAGAACACAAACGAGTCCTTGCTCCGAGCCCAGTACTATGTTCGTGTCAAACTATCAGGCATCAAACCAAAACGATTCTTGGAGAGCACATCTATTCCAACCTACTTTGAGTGGGAAAATCCATGTATCTGCCGAGTACCTCAGAGCGTTGTGAAAATGGCCATGGCACAAAAGCCGACCGATTCTTCTACTTCCCTTAAGGACAGGATCTGCAACGAGTTTGGCAGGCCCCTTCGAAACGCCTTGGCCTATGGGTCGGAATCATTTATTGTCTTTCGCGTCGGGGTAGAAGAAGAAGAAGAGCAGCAGGAAAAAGACGACTCTTCTGTCACCTACCTGGATGTCTCCATGGTCCACGTGGACATTGTCTGTGTGGATGCTCCCCTGGGTAGTATCAAACCCTCTGATTCGTCTCCCAAGCGATTTCTCTATCGCAAGTCGAGCAATCTACCGGGCGCTCCTCCAGATCTTCCATTTGCCAATGGCTACACATCGCGGTTGGTGGAACTAACTGTGGCTCGACCCTTTCCATGCGCGCTATCTCGACAACGAACTCTCATTACAAGCGAGTTTGTAGAAGGAAGTGCGTAGTATTAGACTGATATAACATACACGTAGCTACGTGTACGTAGCTAGAATACACGCCGATCCTTCTTACTTTTAGAACCAGCGTTATTAGAGCCTAGCCGCTTGCCTCTATCTCAAGTTGTCTGTGCTGCCATCAGCATGTTGAAACTCGCGCACTTTTTCGCGCGAACCAACCAACCATCACCTCAGCATCATCTCAACAAACATCAATGAGACCAGAGCAAAAGCAAGAGCAGTTGTTCATCCATTGAGTGTCGCCTCATCCCCACCTACCTTACAACAGTCTCTTGAAGTGTGCAGCTAACAAGAAGAAACGCACCACAAAACAAGCAACATGGCTCAACCAAACGGCGACAAGAAATACGACGACAAAGATGCTCCGTTTTACAATCCTCGCGTGAAACAATTGGTCCAAAATAATTTGGCCCCTAAAAAGATTTCTCATTTACAATTCGGTCTCATGAGTCCAGCTGAAATGCAACGCGTCGCTGAATTCCAAGTATGCTCCCGCGAACTCTTTTCCATGCCCTCTCGAACCCCGGCCAAGGGAGGCTGTTTGGATCCTCGGTTGGGAGTTTCGGACAAGGTGAGCACGTGCGCCACGTGCAAACGACGACTCGTCGATTGTGCGGGACATTATGGATACATTCGTCTAGCTCTGCCCGTCTTTCATATTGGGTTCATTCGACACACGTTGCATATATTGCAATGCATCTGCAAGACGTGTTCTCGGGTCATGTTGCCCGAGAGTGAGCGAGCGTCGGTGCTGAAACGGATGCGTCATCCGAGGACAGATGTACTGGCCAAGGGAGCTACTTTTAAGAAGGTGAATGATAAGTGTAAGAAAGCCAAGCAGTGTCCGTATTGTCACGCTGTCAATGGAGTGGTCAAGAAGATTACAGGTGCTCCTACGCTAAAGATTGTACACGATCGATACAAGGGACGACACGCGGAAGAAGAGCTCGAAATGCTCTCGTCCAGGCTAGAACATGCCATGACACTCAACAAGGACATTGAGCCTCTCGTGACTGCATCTGCACCACCGGTTCATGACTTGCTGCCCACAATTGTACTGAAACTCTTTCAGAAAATTACTGATGAGGACTGTGAAATCCTGTGGGTTGACCCCCTCATTGGAAGACCCGAGAATCTGATTCTTCAGAATCTCTTGGTTCCTCCTGTCCCCATCCGTCCCTCTGTTGCTATGGACGTTGGAGGCGGTTCCAACGAAGACGACTTGACAGTCAAGTTGCAAGAAGTCATTGGCGTCAACGTGGCCCTCGAGCTGGCTCTCTCCAAGGGATTGCAAACGCGAACCATTATGGACGAGTGGGACTTTCTGCAGACACAAGTGGCGCAATACGTGAATGGAGAAATGCCAGGTTTGCAAAAGCCTCTGGGCACCAAACCCATTCGTGGTCTCTGTCAACGATTAAAGGGAAAACAGGGCCGTTTCCGAGGAAACTTGAGTGGAAAGCGTGTTGACTTTTCAGCGCGCACCGTCATTTCACCCGACCCCAACTTGTGTGTCAACCAAGTCGGTGTGCCCGTGCGCATGGCCAAAATCATGACTTTTCCCGAACAAGTGTCGCGGTACAACATTGAGAAGCTCCGCGGATGCGTCCTTCGCGGACCGCTGGTTCACCCGGGAGCCAACTTGATTCGCATGTCGGGTGGCTTTGCCAAATCCTTGGCCTTTGGAGACCGCAAGAAGGCTGCCAAGGCACTGCGCATTGGTGACATTGTAGAACGACACATGGAAGATGGAGATGTTGTTCTCTTTAATCGACAACCGTCACTGCACAAGGTTAGTATCATGGCGCATCGCGTCAAGGTCATGGACTGGCGCACCTTTCGATTCAACATTTGTGTGTGTGCTCCGTACAATGCGGATTTTGATGGTGACGAAATGAATATGCATTTGCCGCAAACTGAAGAGGCCCGCGCCGAAGCCATTTTGCTCATGGGCGTGCACAAGAATCTCATTACGCCTCGCAATGGCGAACCCATTGTGGCCCCGTCGCAGGATTTTCTATCCGCCGCCTATTTCTTGACACAACGCGATCAGTTCTTTACGCACGCTGACTTTTGTCGCCTCGTATCCTACTTTGGGAATGCGGAAGAACAGATTGATATTCCAACACCAGCTATTCTGAAACCAGTCCAGCTGTGGACCGGCAAGCAAATCTTTACTACCATGATTCGACCCACCAAGGATTCCAAGGTCCTGGTGAGCTTTGAAATGAAGGAACGAAACTACACGAATGATAAGCACTTTTGTAAGAACGATGGGTGGGTCGCCTTTCGAAACTCGGAGTTGCTAAGTGGCAACATTGCCAAGAAAACCATTGGAGACGGCTCCAAGACTGGGCTTCTCTATGTCTTGTTTCGTGATTGTGGTAACTTAGAAGCGGCGCGTCTCATGGATCGATGGGCCAAGTTCTGCTCCAGGTACTTTGGATTTCACAAGGGTTTCTCCATGGGTATTTCGGATGTCACACCATCCGAAACCCTAAAGGCACTCAAACACGACATTTTGACAACTGGTTACAATAAGGCAGCAAAGAACATCGAGTTGTACGAGGCTGGTGAGTTGGAATTGCGTCCTGGATGTGACTTGCTTCAATCCTTGGAGGAGATGCTGAATGGTATTCTGGGAAAGCTTCGAGAATCTGCTGGTCAAGAGGCAATGAAAGCGCTACCTTGGGAGAACACCCCACGTATCATGGCAGAATGTGGCTCCAAGGGTAGTCCATTGAATATTTCGCAAATGATTGCATGCGTGGGCCAACAAGCTGTCGGTGGTATGCGTATTCAAGATGGATTTGTGAATCGTACGCTTCCTCATTTTGAGTATCACAGTTTGACGCCAGCTGCAAAGGGCTTTGTTGCCAACTCGTTCTATACCGGCTTGACAGCTACCGAGTTCTTCTTCCATACCCAGGGTGGTCGTGAAGGTCTTGTCGATACGGCTGTCAAGACAGCTGAGACAGGATACATGGCTCGGCGACTGATGAAGGCGTTGGAAGATCTCTCGCTGCAGTACGATTCCTCTGTCCGCAACAGTGAAAACACGGTTGTTCAGTTTATATACGGAGACGACAGCTTGAATCCCTCCAACATGGAAAACACTGATCGTCCTGTTGAATTTAATCGCTTGAAGCTTCACGTTAGTCAGACATCACCTTGTCGAGACGAGAAGCGGCTCCTTCCAGAAGCGCTTCTTGACGAGGTGGAGATTCATCTCAAGACCAAGCAATTTCAGAACATTTTGCCTACAGGAAGAATGTTTCACAAGGAGATTCGTGATTTCTACAAGCAGCTTGCTGAAATGCAGCAAGAGATCAGCGAGAAAGAGGGCCTGACGGATGACGACGTGGAACGTTTGACATGGAACAGCAGCCGTGTTAGCAACACCCAGCTCTCGATCATGATGCAAATGTCGCTTGATATTTTCATGAAGGCCTATGTGGAACCAGGTGAAGCTGTGGGTGCCATGGGAGCGCAAAGTATCAGTGAACCAGGAACTCAAATGACCCTAAAAACGTTTCATTTTGCTGGAGTATCGTCCATGAATGTCACACTTGGTGTTCCTCGACTGAAGGAGATCATCAATGCATCCAAGAAGATTTCAACCCCGATTATCACGGCAAGGCTGGATCAAGATGACAACAAGGTCGGAGCCAGAATCGTTAAGGCCGGCATCGAGAAGACAACACTGGGCGAAATCTCTTCCCACGTGAAGGAAGTCTACTCCTCGGGCAACTGTTATATCTCCGTCAAGCTTGACATGGAGACAATCGAGCAGCTTAAACTCAACATTGACTCAAACACAGTTCGCAAGTCGATCTTGTTTGGCTCGAGAGGACAGACGAGACCTGCAGTTCTCAGAATCATTCAGGAGCAGCATATCAAGGTGAAGAAGGGCTCGAGCTCCAGGCTTCGAGTTTACATTCCGACTTCCATCGATTCACGGTCAACAACAATCCCACCAACCACATTCTTTATCATGCAAGCGCTCAAGGCGGCACTGCCACAAGTAATTGTTCAAGGCATTCCTTCTGTGAATCGAGCTGTCATTAACGAAGAAGACAAGGACGGCAGGACATCGTATCATCTGCTGGTGGAAGGGTATGGTTTGGCGGAGGTCATGGGATCGCCTGGCGTCGATGGTTGCCATACTACGACCAACCATATCATCGAGGTAGAAGCCACTCTTGGCGTCGAAGCTGCCAGATCCCAAGTGTCCTCGGAGATTTCGTACATTATGAATGCCTATGGTATCGGGATCGACCACAGGCACCTTCTGCTTCTTTCGGATGTGATGACCTTTAAGGGTGAAGTTCTCGGTATTACGCGATTCGGTGTATCCAAAATGAGAGAAAGTGTGCTCATGCTCGCCTCCTTTGAGAAGACAACCGACCATCTGTTTGATGCTGCGGTACATGGTCGATCCGACGCCGTTGTCGGTGTTAGTGAATGCATCATTATGGGTATCCCAATCCCGCTTGGTACAGGCTTGTTCAAGTTGCTCAAGAAAGCCACCGCACCTGTTGCCACGGGCAAGAAGCCAGAACCTCGTCCTCTTTTGTTCGCGAGGAACTAGGTGTGAGATCTCACTTAGAAATAACTTTCTACGTTTATTCTGATTCCCCGACTGCACGACCTTCTCTTCTGATAAATGTAGATAAAGAGGTCACGCTGTTCATACTATGCAAGTGCGGTGTGTAAAGCCTCAGGGTTTTCATGAGGAACTGCTCCTGGCACTACTTAGACAGTCAACCAGACTCTTCCCCCGCGATCTGCCCCATGGAGCAGTCCGCCATCCAGACAGGTGGCATTTACAGGTGCTTGAGACCAGCGACCTACCCGACTAGACTTTGTATGGACTGATGCATAAAACTACAGTACGAGTAGGTACATGTAGGTCTCCAGCTAACAAACAGTCCACTGTGGAAATAGGTACTGGACTTGTTTACTGTCACTATTTGGCTCGTTGATGACTATGAAAAAGTGATGTTGTGGTTCAGATGGTATATTTCTACATATACGCAAGACAAAGATAGTACATAAATGTCGCAGTCTCATCGTGTACGTCTACGGGACACTCTCGGGAGTAAATTAAGCCCTTGCGCACACAAACTCCAGTATGTCATTTCGGGTTCACCCTACGACATCGTTTGCGTGGATGACTTTTTGAAACGCTATGGTTCCAAAATGACATCATTCAAAGGAACAAATACGAGGAGCCAATCAAGTAACTTGGAATGACAATCGTGATATTCTTCACTTAAGCCCATCGGTGTAACTGGTATGAGCATGGGGAT
>JAVCKV010374274.1:0-13152 GCA_032274145.1 Herpochondria borealis
GACGTGCACCGGTAGTGGTGACTCAACCTTGTTCGACAAGAGAGTGCACACTGCGGAAGCGTCAAGTTTTTGAGTTTCGCAAGCAGGGAGGTTCTTTGCTGAGGCAGCACCCCTTTCTGTGGACCTGTTAACGTCCAACTCATCTTCCATCGCCCAAGAACGGTATAGCAGAGAGTTCACAGTGGGCGCGACGTAGCATTAGTCCCCTTGCTCCATAAAGGCAACGGTAGCAGCGACAACGCGTACCAGGCCAGCTATCTCGAGAACCCAGTGTCATCCGACAGTGTTTCTAGTTCCGGTTGGTATCCACGTACAGTTTAAGCAGGTCGCTTCTCAGAGGACCGCTGTGCAAGAGGGCAGAACAGGTACGAAGACGTACATCGAGAAAGACACGCGAAGACGCGCTCTTGTCTCACGAACCCTAGAACACCATGACGCTTACCCGAGTTCAAGCTACTGAGGCTCTCACGCATGTCATTGAGACCGTATTTGACATGGACCCTGATACATCTTTTCTTGCAAGGGCACTTGAGTACAACAACATCGAGACCATCACTGACTATGTGGACATGGATGAGGTATTCATCTGTCAATTGGATCATATCGACCTTGTCGACAACAAAAAGACTGTCCCTATTCCACTTCACACGTTGGGACTGCTGCGTTCGTTTAGATATTACTGCATCTGGCGAAATGATTGTGACAAACCAATTGATGACGACTGGATCAGTATCACCTACGATGACTTTCGCACGTACCGAGGATCGTCTTACCACTTACGCATCATGGCAGGTATAACACCACCTCCACCTGTGCGAAATGGAAAGAAGCCAAGTGCAGAAATGTCTAGCGCAGATCTCTTTCGTCGCACCATACGACGTGACCCAAAGTTGTTTCCAGTTCTGAAAGAAGCGAAACAATTTGATCAATGGGAACGCGATTTTCTTGCAGTATCACGTGCACAGAACGTTGACGACATTCTTGACAAAGATTATGTACCTGCGACTGCTGAAGACAAGGATCTCTTCAAGGAGCAGAAAAAGTACATGTATGCCGTTATGACCGACTGTATTCAAACTGACTACGGAAAGGCCATTGTCCGTAAACATGAGAACAGGTACAATGCACAGAAAGCATATGCCCAAATCATTGAATACTATCGTGAATCCACTGCAGCTTCCCTGGACGCTGGTATTATGCTCTCCTACATTACGACTGCCAAGATCAGCAATTGGAAGGGAGACTCACTCTCCTTCATCATGCATTGGTTAGATCAAGTTCGTCAGTACGACAAACAATGCAAGGAACAGGTAGATCGTATGTCCTGCAACGTAAAGAGAGTCATGCTACAAACAAGTGTCGATGAAGTCGAGGAGCTTCGCAATGTGAAAACACAAGCAGCCCAACAAAAGGTTTCGACAGGTGTTGACATCACATTCGAACAGTACTTGCATCTTCTGCAATCAGCGGCCACCAGCCATGACGCTGCAATGAAGATGAAGAAACCAAGCGGTAGCACTTCACGGTCGGTCTACAACTCTGACCAAGGCAATGACAACGACTATCCCAGTGAAGGCGATTATCTTGGTGATACTCAGTACAACATTGAAACAGATATCAGTGTCATACAGAGCAACGTTCATCAGCAACAGAATCGTAACGCACACAACACCAGCAAGCAACAGCAATACGCTCCACGCTCATATGATGACTCGAGAAGCAGTGGCAGACGTCCTACTCCAAGAACAGGGCAAACAGGTCGCTTGGCAACAGAAGTATGGAACGCGATGGACAATGACGAACGTCGGAAGTGGACTCGTATTGCACCCGAAATACGTGCGCTCATACTTTCGTCATGCACCAAAACGACTCTTGGTACTCCCAACATAGCTCCGCAACGCACAGTAAACATGACAGACATTCATGACATGATGTTTGCCATCGGCGATGAGGATGACGCAACAGGTTGTTCCCCTGATGAAACACCTGAAAGTAGTGTTGCAGGCGAACTCCTAATCAATGCAGCTGCAACTGGGAAGCGCATCAATCAAGCCGATATGCGTTCGATGCTCTCGAACACCGGTGGCAGACCACGCGAATCTGCAACAAAGCCATCATCGCTCCGAACGCCTAAGACTCGCAGTGTCAATCGTACTGTCACCATCGAAGATACTTCTGGATCGAACCCTACGTACTCTGTCAGCAACGTCATCACTTACGATGTTAGCAGCGCAAAATCCATCTCATCCATGGCTCTAGTTGACCGTGGAGCAAACGGTGGAATCGCTGGATCGGACGTCCGTGTCGTTCCCAATGGACTGACACATCGCAAGGTCGACGTACAAGGTATTGACAATCACCGCGTGTCAGGGATCAGTATCGCAACTGTCGGAGGAGTCATGACTACCAACCGAGGACCAGTCATCGCAATCTTTCATCAGTATGCACACATGGGAAAAGGAACGTCGATACATTCTTCAGCACAGATGGAGCATCATAAGATCGAAGTATGTGACAAGTCTGTCAAGGTCGGTGGCAAGCAACGCCTCACGACACCAGAAGGATACATCATTCCGCTCGACATCAAGAACGCGCTTCCCAGAGTGAATCTTCGGCCGTACACAGACGAGGAATGGGAGGAGCTGCCGCATGTCATTATGACACAGGACATACCATGGGATCCTACCGTCATGGACCATGATCAATCTGACGATCAGTACTTCATGGATTCGCTGCCAGAAACGCCGCCCGATCCCACCATGGTACTCTTTGATGAATATGGCAATCTACGTGACGACCGTACGGCAAACTCTGTCGAGCAATCTGTATTCCATGAATCGTTCATCGACTGCGTTTCGTCCCTTGAATCAGAGCGTGACCTTGACGATATCATCGAAGAATGTGCATATGAGAGCATGATTTCGAGAACCGATCCGCATCTCATTGAAATCATGAATCATGGCGTTGAACCTTCAACAGATGATGATCCTGTCAACCCCGACAACAGTCCACGTCCGATTACAAGTGCGTCGCCACGACATGTACAGAACAGCAAACGTGACTACGGTCTCTTGCGCCCACTACTTGGTTGGCTGTCTACTGCGATTATTCGTAAAACATTCGAACGCACAACGCAATTCGGAAAGATGCCTATGAGTGAAACCTTACGAGTTCACTACAGATCTCCAAATCCTGCGCTCAATGTACAACGACGTGATGAACCTATTGCAACCGATACTGTCTACTCGGACACTCCATGTCTAGAAACAGGATGCAAAATGGCACAGTTTTATGTTGGTACAAAATCCAAAGTCACTGATGCAATCGGCATGAAGCAAGATAGACATTTCATCAAGACGTTAATGGACATTATTCGATGGAGAGGTGCACCAACACGTCTCCTAAGCGACCGAGCGCAAGTTGAAGTCAGCAACAAAGTCAACGACGTACTCCGAACTCTATTCATCGACGATTGGCAGAGCGAACCACATCGACAGCATCAGAACCCTGCAGAACGACGTTACCAGACTGTTAAGCGACAAACCAACATTGTCATGAACCGATCTGGTGCACCAGCAAACACATGGCTACTCTGCCTGATCTACGTCTGTTTCTTGCTCAACCACACATTCTGTGAAGCTCTTGGAGATATCCCGATGACAAAACTTACAGGACAAACTGTCGACATCAGTCCCCTCCTTCGTTTTTCATTTTGGGAACGTGTATACTTCAAACAAGAAGACCCTGGTTTCCCATCGCAGTCGACAGAGAAACTCGGACGCATCGTTGGGATCTCAGAATCTGTCGGAAACGCCATGACGTACAAAGTCCTGAACATTGAGACCAATCGAATTCTTTTTCGTTCCGACCTACGACGTGCTGACAACCCAGACCTTCCTAACATCCGTGCTAATATACAGAGTGGGGAGACAGGTAACATCACAGAATATGTCAAATCCAGACATGACAATACTGATGCTAAACTACCTATCACTACTCCGCATGGGGAGACAATGCACGAACGTCAACCAGCACATGATCCAGGGGAGCCTTCGAAAGCAAGCTCATCTCAAACTCCAATCGTCGAAACTGTCAATGAAGACGAAGATGAGGACGACAACGACGCTTCGGATCCAGCCTCGGTCAGTAAGCCCACAGCACAAGGTAATGGGGAGCATACAACCTCAGAACCACAAGATGGGGAGCCTACACCAGCACCAGAGCCCGGGGAGCACACGGAAACATCAAAACCAACGATGGCCATCTTCGATCCTTCCGACCTCATAGGCAGAACCTTCCTACAAGAGGAACGTGAGGATGGACAAAAGCACCGAGCCCGAATTGTGGAAGCTGTCCTCGATAGGGATGTTGAATTTGCCACTGATCCAGACCAGATCAAGTTTCGATGCTCCATGAACGACGACGAGTATGAAGAACTACTCAGCTACAACGAAGTCGTTGATCACATTGAACAACAGAATGATAGCACAACCGTCTGGAAATTCCAACGCATCGTATCGCATGAAGGACCACTGACAAAGAACCATCCTAATTACAAGGGTTCCACGTACAACGTCCTTATCGAATGGCAAGGAGGCGAAATCACAACTGAACCACTCTCCTTACTCGCTGCTGATGATCCAGTTACTTGCGCAATCTATGGAGAAAGTCAAGGTCTTCTCGACCAACCTGGTTGGAAACGATTCAAACGACTCGCCAAACGCAAACTTGTATTCACCCGGCAGATCAACCAAGCCAAGCTTCGCTCGTACAACAGAGCTCCACGTTACATGTACGGATATCGCGTTCCAAAGAACTATGACGAAGCTGTCGAACTGGACAAGCTTAACGGAAACACACGCTGGCAAGACTCTGTCGATCTCGAGATGTCTCAACACGACGAGTACGACACGTTTATCGACAAGGGAAAACGTGTAAAGACCCCTGTCGGACACAAGCTCATTCGGGTACACATGATCTTTAGCGTGAAACACGATGGACGTCACAAATCGCGATTGGTAGCCGACGGTCACCTTACAGATGTTCCTCTGGAAAGTGTCTATTCTGGAGTCGTCAGTCTAAGAGGACTTAGACTGATCATATTTCTTGCGGAGCTCAACGACATGGAGACCTGGGCAACAGATGTTGGAAATGCCTATCTCGAAGCCGTCACCAAGGAAAAGGTGTGCATCATCGCAGGAAAGGAATTTGGTGATCTTGAAGGGCATCTATTGGTCATCTACAAGGCACTATACGGTTTGCGCACAAGCGGACTACGTTGGCACGAACGCTTTGCTGATTGTCTTCGCGATATGGGTTTCGAACCATCGAAAGCAGAACCTGACATCTGGATGCGACGCAACGGAGACGTCTACGAGTACATTGCGACGTATGTTGACGATATTTGTGTCGTTGCAAAGAACCCAGAAGCAATCTTGGACACCCTAATGAACAAACATGGATTCAAGCTAAAGGGTTCTGGTCCCATATCTTTTCATCTTGGGATGGATTTCTTTCGTGATCCCGACGGTACTCTATGCATGGCACCGAAGAAGTACATTAACAAAATGATCGATACATACGAACGTCTTTTCGGTCACAAGCCCAAGCAAAATGTCAGATCGCCACTCGATCCTGGAGACCACCCTGAAACGGACACTACTGACTTTCTCAGCGAGGAGGATACTGTGATCTATCAATCACTCATCGGTGCACTACAGTGGGTCATCTCTATCGGACGATTCGATGTCCACACAGCCGTAATGTCACTGTCGTCTTTTCGTTCTGCACCACGTGTCGGTCACCTCGAACGTGCAAAACGCATCTACGGGTACCTAAGCAAGATGAGACATGCAGCAATTCGCATCCGTACTCGTGAACCTGACTACTCGTCCTTCCCGGTACAAACATTTGATTGGGCACAGACGACATATGGCAACTGTAGCGAACTCATCCCTGATGATGCACCCGAGCCATTGGGCAACTATGTTACGCTGACACATTATGTTGATGCCAATCTAATGCATTGCATGATGACAGGAAAGTCAGTAACTGGAATTCTCCATTTTGTCAATCAGACACCGCTTGATTGGTTCTGCAACAAACAGAACACTGTCGAGACAGCCACTTACAGTTCTGAAATTGTTGCTGCGCGTACATGTGTCGAACAGATAATTGATTTGAGATGCACGCTAAGATACCTTGGAATACCACTACGCGATCAAAGTTACATGTTTGGAGACAACGAATCAGTCGTCAAGAATGGAACGATTCCTTTCTCGAAGCTACACAAGCGCCACAACATTTTGTCATTTCATCGTGTGCGCCAAGCTGTCGCTTCCAAGATGGTTGCCTTCTACCATATTCCTGGTGTCATCAACTGTGCTGATATTATCAGCAAGCATTGGGGATACGCACAAATATGGACTACACTACAACCAATCATGTTCTGGCAAGGAGACACAGCTGACATTCCGACAGAAAATTGAAACAACATGCAACATCACATTCTATTCACAATTGCAGTTTCAACATCACAACAACAAAATTCACACTTTAAAATTCATCACGCTTCTCGCAACATGCCACATATCAACACTACGGTCGAATGGGGAGTGACAAGATTTCCGCAATGCTGACGAAAGATATGTATATATATCTTTAGCAGAATGCTCGGGATTCTCCCTTGTGTCATTGGCAAGTTCCGATACAGTCTTAACGGAACACACGATTCTTTGGTAAAGTAACACATGCAATGGTCGGAATAACGGACGCACGAATCTCCCTATTAGAGAGAGAGTAATATATACTCCTCTCGCTGGAAAGGAGTTTCTACGGAGTCCACGTTAACCTGGTACGATCGCCCTCGGTTTTGACGCAAATATATGCGATCGAGACGACAACAGGTTACGCTCACAATACTTAATCATCCAACCATATCTACTAGTTTCACAACTTACCTTCGATACGGTCCCAAGTATATCACAACCGCTTTTACCGCCCTGCGCCCTTACAACCTCGACTTCGTCATTTGTCAGTTCACACTTCGGTATCGTGAATATTTATCACCAGAATTCGGACGTTTCGCTATGGAAGCCGAGGAGTGTTTTAGTCTTGACGACGGTAGGCATATGTTTGGAACTTGTTCGGATGATGACGATTGTGAATGCTACGATGACGGGGAGCGCCTTTGCTCTATTCAAAAAGAGGCAAACGCATCCGGTGCCAGGGTTTCTGACCGCGTTCTGGAAATCTGTCTGCTTCAAAAGGCCAACGGCTCATTTCATTTAGACAAAAAACTGTTTCACGCAATTTATCTTGATAAGACACTTTACGACAAGCTCATCGCCCAAGCTCGAGACATTTATAGAACGAGCGCCAAGAAGAATGATTGCGGCGACACGGTTGGAGACGCTGTGCTCGCTACAGCCATTGCGATTGCCATAATGCGTGTTAAATATTTGAAGCATCGAAACGTGTGGCAACTTCAGGCGAAAAAAGCAATCCAGTTCCTCGGCACTTTTGAGGGCGGCACCAGAATCCTCGGCACCTTTGAGAACGGACTATAAACATCCTCTAGCTAGAGTGGCTTCCACTAGTTTCAGACCTTTTTACATACACTACTGCAGCAGACTGTCTTTGACAGCACGTAAAGTTAAGCAAAAAGTAGCTGTGAGGGCATCTAGCTGTGGGCCATATTGGGTTGGGCCTCCTTCAAACCAAGGTCTCCGTAGCAAGCTCTTGCTCGCGAAGTCGATCCTTCTCGGCCAACCAGGCCTTGACGTCCACATCATTGTCCCCACCTACTTCTAATGGCAAGTATTTCTTTTTGATCCCATACGTATTCTCCAACAAATCGACCAGCTGCGCGTTCGTTGTACTACCGCCATGCAATAAAATCAGCTTGCGGCTTTCAGCATTCAAAAAGACACGAAGAATTGTCAATAATAATAAAGAAGTCTTAGTTTAGAGTCATGTTGGCTCCTTCCCCGCAAGGAAGGTCAACTTGGACTATTTAGTCGAGTAGTATGAGTTGTATGCTGTGTATGAATGGAATGATTTCGGTAGAATCGTCTGTTTGTTTCGCGCTCTTGCCTTCCGGTGTGGTGTCACCTGGGAGGGTGGTTCGAGCCGATGCTTTATGCGTTTTGCTTTGCGTGTTGCGTTGAGTTTTTCTCGAGTTGCTGGGCTCAGGTATGGGTTTGGGATGCGTGTTGTCTTGTAGAAGTTACTGATAGGTGGTTGTCGAAGCTTCTGCTTTCTTTTTGTTGTCGTCGGTTTTTCTAGTGTCTCGTGTGATCGTGTGGTGTGTCCCTCTTGGGTTGGTGTTGTTTCCGGTGGTTGGGAATTCTCTCGTGTTTGTTTCTGTGGCAGTTTCGCTTTCCAGAACTTTCTTATGTCCTGTAACCGCCTTTCGTCGTTCTGTTTTTGTTGTGCTCTGGCTTGTTGTATGGTTGGATAAGTTATCCTTATCCATGCTTGTAGGGTCCTCCAGGGTCGTTGTAGCTTGCTGGCCAACGGTTCGTCCAGAATCCGTCGGTCCCAGTGCGATAGTAGCCCTGCGATGCCGTAGATCTTGGTGACTTGTGCCTTCATTTCTTTTGTCATCCTTGCGTCATTGTTCTTCGTGTCGTGGAGAATATCGTTGCGCATTGTCCACATCTTCCTTGTTTCTTGGTTGAGCCATTGGATGACTTTGCGTTGCCAGTCGGAACCGTCTCCTTCATTCGGGTCGCGTGCTGTCTCTTTGTTACTGTAGTATTTGTTTTGCAATTCGGCCCACGTTGTTACCTGTAGGCCTGCTAACCACAATTCAATGCCGTTGTAGCCACTGTGTTCTGGGGAATCTGTTTTGCCTATTGTCGCTTGTTCTACCGCAGCGTCTATGCATGACTGTGGGATCTTTGGGGTCTCGCCGAGTCGAAACGTTTGATGCTTCAGGAATATGATGAATGTGGTTCTGATATCGCTGGCTGTGTCTATTCTTTTCAGAAACTTCTCAAATTTCCGAACGGTCGTTTCTTGGTGTGTTTTCATGAGCGAGCAGTTGTATACGTGTTCGATGGTCTCGTTTGAGGCATTACATCTTGGGCAGTGTATTTCTGGGTCGTCGCTGATGGATGCTAGGCGCTGTCCTGTCGGAAGCCACCTTATTGCCGTTTTGATAAAGAATGTTTCGTCTGCTGTGGAGAACTTTTTCCGTGCTCTCGCTACTGCGGTCCAATTGATCGCGTGAGTCTTGTCCGGTGACAATCCGATGCTACTGTTTGTCATGTATTCTTGTAGTTGGAAGTCGCTCCATCTCCATCGCATTGGTTGCGCCTCTTTGCTCGTTATTGTCTCTGTGGTTGTTCGTAGGTATGCTGGGCAGTGTGGTAGCCGTATGAACGGAATCTCTGTTCGCCTTAGTGCTTCTTGTAGTGCGTCCGTTGCTAAGCTGTCTGCGTCAACGTTCAATTGTTCTGGTCTGGTAAGTTTGTGATACGGTTTGTGATCGTCCGCGTGGCCTTTGACATGCATGGTGTTTTGGAGTTTCCGCGCTATCGTTGCGAGTTGGGATTGGGAGTGGAGAATTTCATTTATGAGGTCGTAATCTGGGATCAGTTTTTGGTACGTTCCTGCTGTGGTGGAATCTAGTTGGGTTTGGTTCACCACCGCTAGGTTGTCTGTATAGTTGTGTATTTTGCAATGGATTGGTGTGGTCATGGTTTGTGCATGGCGGATCAAGAACCTCAGCCAGGACAGTTTGCCGTATCCTTCTGCTCGGTGGGAGTCCATGGGACTCCCGAATGCAAATCCGTAGTTCGTGACGATGGTTGTCGTTGCCGTTGCTATGACCCATCCAAACGATCCTCTGTCGTCTTTCGCTCCTCCGTCGCTTACAATCAGTATCTCTGCGGTTTTGTCTTGTAGGATGTCTGTCAGTGATTGTGTAGTCGTTGTTGCTTTGCAATTGGCTAGAATTGCTATTTCCCATTCTGGTAGAGATTTGTGCAGTTCTTTCCACGTCGTCGCCTTGCGTGGGTCCGGTTGGGATTCGTCTGGTTGCATTTGCTGATGTGTCGGCGAATGGATATTGTGCCTCTGTCGTGTCGTGTCCACCGCTACCGAGGTGTTCGGGGGACCTATCTGTGTTGTTTCTTCGCGTGGGTCGTTTGCTGTTGTCCAGGTTCGCCGCTTTTTGGTGATGATGTTGTGTTTGCTCCATTGATAGCTGTTTTGACTGTCTTGTCCCCTGTCGGTAGCTTCTCTGTAGAACACTGTCTGTGTTGCCTCGTCGTAATATGTGGAGTGGTTCTTGGCTGTTGTTTCGCTTGTGGTCCAGTCTCCGAGGGGTTGGTCTAATCGCCGAGTTGTGTCGTCGGAACATAACTGTTTCAGGAACTTTTGCCAGATTCGTCGACCTTTCTTGCCTGGTCTCGTTTGTCGTGGCCATAGGATGGTTGATGGCGTCCTGTATGTACAGTTCCACGCTTGTTGTTGGATGTGAGTACCTGCTGCGTTCGTGATGTCCGCTATCGTTTCGACTTGGAGGAAGATCCTATTGGTGTTTATCCTCAGAATCTCCGATGGGGAGTACGCTAATTGTCGCACTCTTTCCATGATGACTGTGTCCCCTTTTCGTGTTGTCGTCGGTGTTCGAATTTCAATCCAAATCTGTAGTTCTGACGCGTGTAGAAACTCTTGTAATGTCACCAGCCATTTCTCGCCGTTCAGTTGAGGTGTCAGTCTCGTGTCCTCTAGTATCGGTCTGGCTGTCCCTGCTGTGAGTTGGGCCCATTCCAGGTAGATTCGTAGGGTTTTGCCCAGTGTGTCGTTTTTCCGTAGTTGTTGAATTATCGTCAGTGCTTTGAGTGTTCCTTGTTCCGCGAAAAGGTGTGGGATGCCCATCCCGAGACTTGTTGCTGGTCCATGTCGGATTGCCGCTGGTGTGTGCGAGTTGAATCCTCTGCTCTGGGTGATCGCTTGCACGTATGGGGCTTGTACTGCGTCGCATTCTTTCTTCGAGAGAATCCCTACTGGACTTGAGTATGTCATGGATGGTATTAGCATGCTGCGAAACATCAGTTTAGCTTGGTCTGGTGTGATTGCTGCGCATCGAATGTGTTGTGCAAACTCGATGCTTTTTTGTCGAAGTCTGTTGATCTCTGGCTTGTCGCCTGGTGCTGGCGATTCCCAAATTCCAAGTGTTTTGTGTTCGTCGTTCGTCGCTTTTTGATCGATGGTGATGGTTTGTTGGGTCTCGCTGTCTGTAATTTGTAACGGACAATTTTGTTGTGCGGGTGTTTGCATGGTTGCATTGCCGTCTGCGTCAAAGGACCATGTGATAAGGTAGTAGAAGCATTTTGCGAGCTCTAGTTTGCCGCCTGTCGCCCATAATAATTGCTCCCACCATTGCGCGCTGGTTGTCGTCTGTTCTGCAAGTTTTTGTATCGTTGGTGTGGCTGTTAAGCTCTGTAGAAAGTCGTTTTCGAATATTGTGGTATCGTCTACGTATCCTGTCATGAGATGTGTTGTTGTGATTGATTGCGTCGGGTTCGTGAACGACGCTCCTTTGGCTTTCTGTTCGAGGCAGTGCATAATGGTGCAGCTAATATCTGTCCATATCGATGGTGATCCTTTCCCTCCTTGTCCGGATCCGTGTAGGCGGTTTTCGTCTTCTGACTTGTAGTATTCTTCCTATATACCATGGTTTGTCTTGACGTAATACTTCATCTTTTCGAGCACATCCTGTATGAGCTCTACTACGTCGATCGGCATCCCTGCACTTTGTGCCAGGAGGGACATAAGTAGCAGTATAATTCTGTCGTAGCATGCTTTGGCGTCGTTGTCAAATGACGCGATGTCAGTTCTTGTGAGTCGGGAGATAGCGTAGATCAGGTGTTTCGCTAGTAATACTTCTTGGGCGCGTTTGTCGTTCCTGCCGCCGCTCTGTCCTTCGTGGAATATGTTGTGTTTTTCCGCATTTTTCATAAGCCGGCGTCCCCACAGGATCCCGACTGTCATGTTCATATCGCTCTCGACGAGGTGAATGACTCTCAATTTGTTAATCAATGGTTGTCCCGCTTTCTTTGCTATCATCATTGTGTCGGTGGTGGTCCATCTCTTCGGGGCAGTCTTCATGTTGATAGTGGCATTGATAAAGTTGGCTTTGGTACTGCACACTCGATATGATAGCGGAGTCGTTCCTTCTGGGATGTTGCCTTCGTACTTGTTGAGTGCGTGCTGATGTCCGAGGTGGAGTTGGCTGGGTGAGGTGGACGTGCGTTCCTTCCATCTTTTGTAGGCTTCGCTGACGTCCGTCGCCGAAATGTAGTGATCGATTGAGTCTTTCGGGGCTTTCCGTTTTATCTCTTGTAGCAGGGCTTTTGTTGCTTCTGTTGTGTCAATGGCGTCGATGTTGTGAATCCCATCCAGTAATTCCTGACTCTCTTTGTTTGTCGCGAACTTGCCTAGTATGCGCCGCAGGCTCGGTTGTGTGAACGGTGTTCCTTCCGCTTGGCTGAAATGGATCTTGTTCCTATCTATGATGTTTCGGTTCATTTCGTGCTTGTCTGTTACGGTGCGCCATTCTTCTGTGTTGAATTTCTTCTTGTAAGTTGCGTGCCATTCACCTGGAGGTCCTCTGGGGATCAATATGGAATCCATCCCACCTGGGAGTCGCTTTTTGAATGCGTTTTTCAATACCCGGTACATATGCTGTGACCGTTCTGCTGCTTGGATGCGGATTAATACTGTTTCGTTCGTGAGGGATTTGTCCGTTGATGATTCTCTCGCCATGTCGATCATTCGTTGCAGGTGAGCTTTCCTTAGAGTCTTCGCGTCGACGATCGATTCTTTGAGGACTCTCTTGGCTTGTTTAAAAGCTGTTTGTGCGAATTCGAGTGTTGGTCTTGCTGGAAACGTCGTGGCGTTTGGTGGCCATTGTTTCAGTTGTCCTCTTTGTTGGGAAAGGTCGATCAATTGCCTGATTTCCATCATCCATAATCTCCAATATTTTGTGTATGCTTTGTGTTCAATCAGTTCTGGTGACCATGGTTCTTGTGGCAGTTTTTGGCATGCATTGTCGCAGTTGATCATTACGATGGTAAGCTCCTCGTCGATGGTATCCAGCTCGTGAATAATCCGAGCTTTCTCCCGTTCTGTCTTGTT
>JAVCKV010374385.1:0-13151 GCA_032274145.1 Herpochondria borealis
CCAAGAGCTAGGGCTGCAGCTACTAGAGCAGTACGCTACAATACGGATAAACTAAAGAATGCTATCGAACTGCTCACGAAATCTGCAGCAGACTCTAACGCTCAAGTCAGGCACGAAGCCATCATTGCTTCTTCATGGGTGAGTAAAGAACAGGGTTTAGGTATTATCAGGGTCTTCGAGAATGCGCCAGTTAATCGCTGGTCTAAGGATGCGCATTTATTTGCTAAAACATACTGGGGAGTGAAAGTTGCCCCGCCGAAGGAAGCTCAGGTGAGAATTCCTAATCATCTCAAGAAAGCTCCTAAGCAGGTGCAGCAGTCTTATCAACGCGGTAAGAAAGGATTTGCGCATGCTGAGAACTGCATTATGTGTCACGGCTCTAGAGGCGAAGGTAACCCTACAATCAAAGTTCCACCACTTGATGGTAGTAAGTGGGTGACGAAAGACAAAAAGCTTCTTACTAAGATAGCCCTGCATGGTATAATGGGTGAACTCCAAGTTAATAATGAGAATTATAACGGGGTCATGGCTGGGTACAATGGCCGCATCAAAAACCAAGAAATAGCTGACATTCTCACTTATGTCAGAAATGCTTGGTCTAATAAAACCGGTGATGGCGTAACCAAGGAAGAAGTAGATCAAATCCAAAAGTTAACTGAAGATCAGACTAAGAAAGGTCCATACCAGGCAGCTGATCTGCTCAAAGCGCATTCCTTGAAATAATCTGGGTCATTAGGGGTAGACTTTTTTCGAACTACAGGTGGCCGTTAGTTAGGTGCTTCCTGCCGTGATAAGATAGAGATTGATCATCTTTAGAAGTTTCATTTTAGCCATGTTTAAGTATGAACTTAATAAATTGATCGTTGAGATTTCTTGAAGTTTTATTGGTTAAAATAAACCACCATAGAGGGATTAAAAAATGACCCCTCTATGATGGCGCATGCTTATAAATATTGAAGAAATGAGGGCTGCTTGAATTTTTTCGAGACAGCTTTTTCGTCCGTGCTACTGAGTATTTCTTTGATGATCAGAGCAACAGAAACCATTCTTCGTGAAGCCTTAATTATTTACTAACTTTCTACGGTGTAATAGCACCATTAAACCTCCAAGAGCCACCAGACCTGAGGAAGAGGGTTCTGGGACAGTATCGAAAGCGCCTGATGCTATTAATTGAGCAGCAAATGCACTGCCCATAGCCTGCTGACCATCACTATCAAAGTGCAGATTATCGGTTTTCAAACCAAAACTATTAGTCTCTACATAATATGTATTAGCATCGGCATTGGCTACAGCGTTTTGCGCAAGGCGAATACTATTAAGTCTAGTAGAATTCAATCCAGTCTGAGCGGTAGAAAGACTACCTATTACAAAAGGAAGATCTGCGCCATAATTAGCACGGATATCTGTCACAAATGTATTTAAGTTAGACTCATAAGAACTTGTGAATGTATCACTATTAGTGTCACTTTCACCCTGCATCCATACCATTCCTACGATATTAACATCCTCTCCAGGATTAGCCATCTCTAGAGCTGCTTTCCCTAAAGAAACAGTCGTCTGAAAGAACTGATAATCGGTTCCATCAGAATTAGTTGTAGTATCACCATTAGCAAGCCAGTTGGAACCTAGGGTCGTTCCGCCATTACCATACTTGATTACAGCAAGACCATCACCTGACAAAATTGATGCATTTAATGAAGAGGCTAAAGTTATTTCTGGTCCGTGAAACGTTCCACCGCCAAACTCAGGCGAGCCAGGCCGAATAGTGGTTAGTGTTCCTGCCGCAGGCCCGCCCTCGACTCGATAAAAGTAGTCAGTATCGTTCTGAGGGCTTTGTAAAGATGTAGGTAATCCCGAAGTAAGAGCTCTTCCATCAGCATTTGATTGCCCACCAATCAGCACTACATTTATAGCAGCTTGGATACTAGCTGCAGACAAACAAAGTGCAAATAAACTAATGCTGGTTAGATGTATTCTTCTTTTAGAATATAACATGATCTATGATCTAGTTATGTTTCTACGAAACATTAATCCTACAAAACCGAGAGCAACCAAAAGAGTTGAGCTTGGCTCAGGAACCACTGTGAAGTTGTCAACCGCTATTGTCTCACTATTCACACTATCGTCACCAAAGGTTCCGCCTGAAATTTGCTCAGTACCAAAATAGAATTCAAAAGTAGAATCTATAACGCTATCAATCTGAGCTTGAGTAGCTACTACATTATTCTGACTAGCTGTAATAGAAAAACCACCGCCACCAAGAAGATACGCAGCACGGTCTCCGCTGAAAACTCGCCAGTCAGTTAATGTTGAGAAAGTTCCATCCACAGCTTGCCAGTTGTTAGCAAGGCCGTTCTCTAGATGAACATCCGCTACTAATATAGTAGTGCCATCAGTTATAGCTACATCTACAAAATTTGCTAAGCCTGTATTGCTATTGTTGTGATTATCATGAAAGTCATAAGAAAAAGTGGCGCTGGAATCTAGAGGGTCCAGCATAATCAAGAATCTGTCAGTGCTAACTGTTGCATTATTATTGTCTGCAAGGTAAATGTAATCATCTCCTGCTAGACCTGATGGTCCATTTGTAGGTAGCGATGTCTGAATAGTCCCAGGAGGGTTACCTGTCCAGAAAAACCCACTTCCACCAGGGTTAGTTACTCCTGCGGATGCCGGATCTGTTTCAAAATCAAATGCTAAGATTGATGCATTTGATAGTCCAGATGATATTAGTATGGCTGATAGACTTGTTTTTATTATTTTGTGTTTTATGTTCATATACACCTACTCTGTTAGATATATTTTTTATGTCAAGGTTTTATAGTTAATTTTACAGAATTAACCCATGTGTTTTTATTTTTTATTATCATACTACAGGACAAAAAAAACACCGAGCCTTGCATGCTGTAAGTGACTAATTACAAACAATAAGTAGTAATGATGATGTGATTTTTTCTTGACTTTTTATCAAGCTAGCAATGCTTGATATTGAGACTTTCCAAGTATTGCTAAGCACTCTAAGTCAGTGAGCTATATCTAACAGATTGCGACTAAAATCCCTAGCGTGCCTCATCATTGGCGTCATACTTAGTTATAGCGTAAACCTCTCCAAACTAGCTGCTCTGCAAAATTCAGATGCGTTAGAAGATAGCCAATACGGCAAGTTACAGCGATTTTTTTTGCTATGGATTTTTCCGTGGATTGTTATAGCCGAGATCACTCTAGACAAATTTCTAAGTCTAAAGGCTGCTATATTCTCAGCATGGATCGTAAGGATTGGAAATTTGGAAAAACTAACATCAACATACTAACTGCGGGAATTGTCTTAGGAAAAATAGCCATCCCCTTCATCTTGATTACCCTGCCACAGTCAACCAAACGTGGAAAATCGCATAGTAAACACCGTATACCTATCATGAAACATGCCTTTAAAATCCTAGCACCTGAAGGCATTAGCTCCCTCGCAATGGATCGTGAATTTAATGGCAAAGAATGGTTGAAGTAGCTCATCCGAAAATATTTAGCATGGGTAATACGTATCAAAAGAAACACTTTAGTAAACCGTACATATGCTCACTTATAGCCTCTCACCAAATGGTTGAAAAACAGTAAGAAGCAATCTATCTGGGGCATGGAACTTTGTTTTTCAAGTAAACTCATTGAAGAAGGAAGAACATCACATCTCTATGTGTGAGTAGTAAAGTATTGCTCAAAGCGGCATGACCTTGAGAGCACACACTTACGAGATCGGCGTAAGATTGATAAACTCTCAGCAGTGTTAAGCTTAGCCTTTTTTTTACGTTGGGATAGTGAGTATTATTCAAAGAGAAACAGAATGTCTCAGCGCCAGATAGAAGCGCAAAAGCATATTCTGTATAGCTTTAGAAATGCTCAATAACCCCCACCGTAGCCAGTAGAAAATAAAAATATTTCACGACTGGATCACTTCTAAAACTCAACCTTCAATTTTTGTCGTAAAATGTGTTTTATTATAACCAAAAGGTCTGAATCTATAGGCACAGACTTAAGCCGAGGATTCATCGAATCTATAAGGAATAGAGCTGATATATACAACGGTTTATTCATTTGTTATGTGGGCTAGAAAGTAGACGGGATCTAGATTTAATTAGGGTGAGATTAAATGGAGTTCATAATACTTGTAACCATATGTTTATAGGGTTTTTTTACCGATAAACATCCTCAAGTCCGTGCCATTCATAACTGCCCTCTTTACTGTTTCGAAAAAAACCGGATTTTTTATGCTCCCATTTGAACTCGGCGGCAGCTACTTGTTGAAAATGGATAGTTCGCTAATGAATAAGGGTTTAAAAAATGATCAGGAGTTGCTTAAAGCTTATGTGAAGAATGGGGATGCGTCAGCATTCACTGCTATCGTGGAGAGACATGCGCCCATGGTCTACCGTGTTTGCTTGCGAATCACTACGAACCATCATGATGCAGAAGACGCAACACAGGCCGTCTTCTCCGTGTTGATCAAGAAGGCTAACTCAGTTCGGAAACAGCTATCGTTGGGCAGTTGGCTTCATGGGGTTGCCAGGACGACATCGCTCTATTACCTCCGGTCCGAAGTCCGCCGCAAAAAACGTGAACAGATAGCCGATATGCCCGACAATACCGAAGACCCGATTAGTAATGACGTCGATAGAGATCAAATCCTGAGCCAGATAGATAAGGCTCTTGGACGCCTCTCCGACCACCAGCGGGAAGCCATAGTCTTGCGCTTTCTCGAAGGGCATTCCGTGGAAACGGCGGCATCGCACGCTGGATGCACCCCTGATGTCCTCAAAAGCCGAACTCGTCACGCGATGAGTAGGCTACGGAAAAGTCTTTTCAAAAAAGAGGTGGTCGCTGGCACGACAATCTTGTCAACCGTCCTCGGCTCGGAAGCGAACTCGCAAATTCCGCAGGACGTTCTCTCATCCGTCGTTGTGAATGCACCTGCTATTGCCTCTGGGGCAGCTGCGATTACCGGATCAGCAACAATTCTCACAAATGGTGTTATGAATATGTATACAATAATGAAAGCAAAAATGATAGGCCTTTACGCGGTAGCTTCGCTGTCGGTAGGGATTGGTATAACCGCCGTGATGGCAACCGACTACCACGAGGACGTTCAAGTCATCGGTAAGGGTGTTTTCCAAGGCTCCTCACCGATCCAGACTCTATGTATCAGTCCAGACAGTAAGTTTCTGGCACTTGGTTACGAACCTGAAAATCGTGAGGTTGGAGGCATCTCCATCTGGAACCTCAAAGACATGCGGAAGGTGAAAGACATCCCTGTCGCTGATACGATTTGTGATATAAAGTATGACAGTTCAGGGACACGTTTGTATTTTCTGACCATGGGAAGCTTTAATCAAGGCAAATTGATAGGATGGGATCTTGAGAAGAATAAATCGCTTTTTGAACATAATGTTGGCAACTCCTATGGGACGATTGTCTTGAATGAAAAAAAACAAGCAGTCATTACCGTCACCGAGCCGGAAGATACATCTAAAGAGAAGAAGGAAGCAGCCATGAAGCTCCTCGTGAAAGCTATAAGTATAGAGCAACAGAGAGCCGCCTTGAAGCTCTTCAATACAGCTAAAGAGAGGGGCGAAGCACTCAATGAGCTCAGTGCTACAACTATCAATGAAGAGCAGTATAAGGCTGCTAGTAAGCTCGGCAGAGAAGTTCGTGAGGAAAGAGATCAACGCGAAAACATAACGGCTTGGGATATGATAACAGGGAAAAAGATCAAGTCATGGAATGGGTTAGCACGAAGACAAAAAAACAGAGGTTTTGGCCTTGTCTCGTTTGCCTGTAGCAATGACGGCACAAAGTTGATTTGTACTGATATGAATAACGGTCGTTCTGGAAAAGTAAGTTCTCTGAATGACGCGCAAGTGAGTGTCTTGGATTGGGATAACGGCAAGATCCTTAACCGATGGAAAGCCGATAAAAGAACGGGGGTGAACGAGTGGCTTCCAGGTGACGAAAAAATTCTAGCTCAGGATTCTGAAGGCTTCTTGGTTCTAGATCCGACATCAGGAAAAGTCCTGCACAGATTCCCTGGAGAATGTGCTCTCAGCTATGACAAGAAAAAAATCATCAGTTTGTTCAATGATGTTTTGGTCTCCTATTCAGCCAAGACATTTCAGAGAAAAGATACGGAGAGCATTCCTGCTAAAGGAATGAAGATGGGATTTAAGTCCGTGATGAGTCCAGACAACCGTTGGCTGGTGGCATTAGCCTCCAGTAATCACACACCGTTTATCTTCGATCTTGTTGCGAAAGAGCTGAAGTCTCCAAAACCAGCGGCATTTCTCTCAACCCCTACCATTCACTATGCGGCAGATGGTCGGCTTTTCGTTTTCGATGATAATGCCTTGCGTGTCTTCAATGAGGCAGGGGAAGAGATTTCCAAATCCAAAATGGCCATATGGGGGTATCACCCAGGTTACGGCGATCATAGCCCGGACGGTCGCTTTTTCCTTAGTTCGGATAAACGTGGAGCTCAGCTTTGGGATACGGTGATGGGTCAACGGGTGAAAAAACATGCTGATCATTCTGGTTCTGTTGGCTATGTCTCGTTGGCTCCAACGCTTACACATGCTGTCACAGTAGGAGGATACGATGGCACCCTGAAGATCCATGATCTGAATACCGGCCTCGTCTTGTCAGAAATTAAGGGGCCGATAGATCAATCTAACAGCGCAAGATTGGAGCCTGACGGTATATTCTGGGATATGGCGAGGCAGCGATTAGCTTTGGGAGACAGTAATGCCAGATGGTATAAAGATAAAGAAGATCTTAAAAAGCAGGGATCGTATGGAACGGTCGATGTGGCAGGGATCATTGATATGCACACTGGTAAGCGCCTGCACCGATTTGCCGATGAAGATGGCGTATTCGCACGCACCGTCTCGCTTAAGGCTTCTGGTCATGAAATGCTCTATGGGAATGCCTCATTCGTGATGCGTGATAAGGACCAATTTGGAAGAACTCAATATAGCCCAGATAAGTATTTCCTATGGAGGTTGTCTGACGGAGGTTTCCTGAGGAATATGCCAGATGTTGGGAATGCCCCGAAAATCAGTAAAGACGGAAAACTTCTCTACGGAACTAAGGGCGTGGTTGATATTAAGACTGGCAAGTTTACCCACAAACATGGGCATTTCGATCAGGACCTCACATCAAATATATCCGTAACTCTCAACGGAAAAGATGTCACACCCGCAGATATCGCTTTAGATGTTGTTATCAACGGAAAAAAAGCCGTTATCAACAGAGCTAAAATCGGGGACCCTGAGAAATATAGTAAATGGTATTACCAGCCTGGTTCCACGCTTGCTCTTCATGTAGATGACCAGCGCCGGATCAATGTTTATAATGCTCAAAGCAGTCACTTGCTCTGGCAACAGCCACTTGTTCAAAAACCCCTCAAAGCAAGTATCAAGAGCCTGGTATTACATCCTGCGGAGTCCCATATCGCGTTGACAGTCAAAGGCGAGGCTAGTCTGCTGCAACTTGAACTATTCCGACCTGTAGTCTACCCTAAAACCCTTAACATGCAGCAAGCCATAGTAATGCTGGCTCAC
The DNA here is from genome assembly GCA_032274145.1 of Herpochondria borealis. Classification (NCBI taxonomy): domain Eukaryota; phylum Rhodophyta; class Florideophyceae; order Ceramiales; family Ceramiaceae; genus Herpochondria; species Herpochondria borealis. The sequence goes on from JAVCKV010374385.1 coordinate 7,602, forward strand.
AAAGACATCCAGGAACGCATGAGAGGCGTCAGCTTTCTACTCGATCAAGATCAGGAGGCGGTGGTAGCACTAAGGAGGTACTGTAAAGAGAAGGTCGATTCCAATTCCCCAAAATCAGCTATGGCGGTATTCTCGCTCGGACAACTGGCACGCCAAGGAGTCAAAGGAGCTCGCGCAGCCCTCGAAGAACTGGAGTGGCCCTCTGCTCATAGCGCGATCAAGCGGCTCGATGCGCACAAGTACGTCAATGCCCTACGGAAGAGAAATTGATTTGAAAGTGTAAGAGGTAAAGACCAAGCCGCTATTCAAGAGCAATTGAGAATGTCTTAGGCAGATCTCATCCGGCGCATCCAAGAGGGTCAAACTTGGGTGCTCCGGTAATCCTGAAGGAAAAAGCAAAAGGGGCTGTCGGGAGCCATTCGGTTCTGTCCCTTTATTCTTGTTATGCCACATTGAGCAGTCGATAAATTCTAAATTTAAGAACTTGTCCCCCTTTGCTTTTGCAGGTGTTTCATCCTTAAGTCCGTCCTGTTATAATTTTGTGACTTTGTGATTGTAAACAAAGATAAAATGCCATAATTATGCACCGCTAGTGCTCGTCACATTTTATCGAAATTTATTACTTTTATACCACTTACAATATGAAACTACTCCTTCACTCCGTCGTTACTCTATTCCTACTGCTGTCGCTCACTGCTACGGCGCAGCCCAAAAAACTTAAGGTTTTCATCCTAGCGGGTCAGTCTAACATGGAGGGCCATGCACGCATCAGTACCTTTGACTACATCGGTGACGATCCAGCCACCGCACCGTTACTTAAGCAAATGCGGGATTCCAACGGGAAACCCACCGTATGTGACAACGTATGGATCTCCTACTTGACCGGTAAATATGACGGCAGCGCCAATGGCGAGGGAACCGGCAAGCTTACAGCTGGATACGGAGAAAGAGGTTCTAAACCAACAGAAGATGGCGGTAAAATTGGCCCCGAATTCACGTTCGGTTTGGCCATGGATGCCGCGTTTCAAGAGCCTGTTCTTATCATTAAAACCGCATGGGGCGGCAGAAGCTTGAATACTCAGTTCCGCCCACCCAGCGCAGGACCTTACGTGTTCAGCGAAGCGCTGCTCGAGCAGCTGAAAAAACGTGGCAAAGACATCGAGGCAGAGAAAGCTGCAAGAGCCAAAGATACAGGACGGTTTTACAAATACATGATCGATCACGTGAATAGTGTGTTGGCAGATCCCAAGCGTGTTTGTCCCGCTTATGATGCAGCAGCAGGTTATGAGATCGCCGGGTTTGTTTGGTTCCAAGGTTTTAATGACCTAGTGGACGGCAACACCTATCCTAAAGCGGCCGGCAGTAAAACTAAGGACTTCACAAAGTATAGTGAGTGGATGGCAGATTTCATCCGCGATGTGCGCAAGGATCTGAATGCACCCAAAATGCCGTTTGTCATCGGGGCGCTTGGAGTGGATGGTGTTAACGCGAATGAGGGCACGATCGCTTTCCGCAAAGCGATGTCGGCTCCTGCGCTTTTGCCAGAATTCAAAGGCAACGTCACCGCTGTGGCCACTGCGCCATTCTGGTCAGATGAGCTCCACGCGATCGATAAGAAGCGCGGCAAGGTGGGCCATATGGGTCGCCTGCTTAAACTCAAAAGAAAAAACGGTCCGAATAAGGATGGTAAGATGGATAATGCGCAGCAGAAGGCATACCTTAAAAAATATGAGGATGAACTCATTAGCCCGGAAGAAGCGACCATGTGGAAACGCGGCGCATCTAACGCTGGCTATCACTACTTGGGTTGTGCAAAAACCATGGCACTCATAGGTAAGGCTTTCGCGGAAGCGAATCTCGAGATGCTAAAAGCAAAATAAAAAGGTGAGGCTACAATAGGGTAAACCCTGCAGCCTCTCAATACACTAGCATGTCGAGCATCTCGACGTGCGTCAGCGGTGTGAGCTGATCAGCGATTCGTTTGAGTATAGTCGATTCGATGAAATCAAGCTTCCATTTGGCTGCAGCCGATTTAATCGAATTGGTCTTAGCTTATGCTATTCAACTGATATGATCTCTTCGGTGCGTATTAGGGCTTCTAATTTTTAAAAGTTCTGTTTCGGAAGGTTCGGGCTTAAGCCGCGGATTTGGTTCTATTCCTTTATTCTTCCTCTACTTTGCGTTTATCTTGTAAGGTTTGAGGATGGTTTCTAATAGCCCGGAATTGGCTCAAATAAAGAGCTATCCCTTGTAAAATGAACAAAGCTGAGCCTTCCAAAATGGCCCCTACTTTCTGTAAAAAAGACCAAAAATACAGTTGGTTATTGTTTTAAGTATTTGTTCTTTGAGGGAAAAGTCAAAAAGTATGAGATGACTATATCATAAAAATTTAAATAAGTAATAATATGAAAAAATTCGGACTAATTGGAGGTACATCATGGCGCTCTACCATAGAGTACTATGCAACTATTAATGAACTCATTAATAAACGTCAAGGTGACAACACGAACCCACCACTGAGGGTTGTCAGCCTCAATCAAAAAGAAATCCATGAGCTACAACGTGAAGATAATTGGGGCGCTATTGCCGATATTTTTTCAAGCGTGGCTCTCGAATTACAGGAGATTGGAGTTGAAGGAATCGCTTTATGTGCAAGTACGCCACATAAGATATACGAAGAATTAAATCATTCATTGGATATCCCTGTGGTACATATTGCCGATGCTATTGGTACTTCTCTCAAGAAAGATGGTTTGGACACCGCTGGTTTAATTGGGACACGTTTTACAATGTCACAAGAATTCATTAAAGGTAACTTACTACGGGAATTCAGTATAAAAACTATAGTGCCTACAATAGATGATCAGGAAGTAATTCAGAGCCTAATCTATGAGGAGCTTTCAGTTGGAGTATTTACAAATACTACAAAGAAATATGTACTTAAGATCATCGATTCACTTGTAGCAAATGGAGCTCAGGCAGTCATCCTAGGCTGCACAGAATTCCCTCTACTTCTTAAGGATTCACAGAGCCCAATACCTCTCATCGATTCTCTATCTATCCACTGTGAAGCGATAGTACGATATATAATGAATGAAGATTAAATAGATACAGACAATCAGACCATTTGTATCAATTTACAGTTCACGGACTGACCTGATTCTGTTAGGCATCTAATCCTTTATTCTGGCCATCAATTTTATAATCAAGCTTATATTTTTTCACATTTAACCTTAATATAGCCATCGATGATAAGGAACATTTCTTGAAGTATTTCAACTTTGGCACGCTTTGAATCCAAGTCTGTTTTGTTATCAGTGATTACTCTGGTCAGGTAAGCTGTTATAGCATCATCAATTTTAACTACCTGTAGTTTTTCCGCATAGCTAGATTCTACATCTGCCAGCAGTGTCTTAAAGCTACTAATATATGTATCTACTTTAGAATTAATGCTATTAGTAAATTCAGGGGCTGCGCTAGTCACTAGCTCTAATAAACTCTGTTCTTCAGCAAAAGACATTTCTACAACGGGCTGTTTATCGAATGTATTTACGGCGATAAGGGCTTTCGATGGCACTATCTCACTAGACTTCACTTTATAACAACTAGCTCCTAAGAAAAAAGCCATGATGCTAGCCGCAATAGTGATCTTAGAGATAATCTGAGGTATGAACTTCTCTTCCGAAGACTCTGACTGTTTCATCTCTATTGGTTCAACTTGTTCAGAGCTTATGAATACTAGATTACTATCGGACTGTAATTGATTCAAAAGTTCAACTAGATCATCTCTAAACTCAGTAACTGACTGATATCGTTCATTATGATCTGGGTGAAGCGCCTTACGGATAACAGTATCAAACTCAAGACCACAATCAGATAAACTAGAAGCTAATGCTCTAGGCATATCAGGAAGTTGACCTGTGAGCAATTCGTAGAGGATAATACCCGTTGAATAGATATCCGAACGATGATCCACAGCATCTCGATCTCTAGTGATCTCTGGTGCTGAATAGCCTAATGTTCCCATCGGCTCTTTATCATGAGACTCCCCCTCATTCAACGGTCTAGCTAGACCAAAATCTACCAACTTAGGAACTCCCCGATGACTAATCAAAATATTGGCTGGCTTGATATCACGGTGAATAATCTCATTTTCGTGAGCGTGCTGTAGGCCATCACATATTTTCAAAATAATCTCAGTCGCTTTAACTGGCTCCATCTTTTGACCATTAGCTAGATCTAATGAATTGACGCCGTTCACAAACTCCATCGTAATATAAAGTAAGTTGTCCACCTCGCCATAATCATAGAGATTGGCCAAGTTTGTGTGATTGAGCTTAGCCATTGCCTTGGCTTCCTTATGGAAAGCTTCCCGGTAACCCTCATCTTTAGAGAATTCAGCTGGCAGGATTTTTATCGCCACAGGACGGTCTAACGATGTCCTTCTAGCTAAATACACTGCACCCATTCCACCTTGGGCGATGAAACATCTCATTTCATACTGAGGAAATTTCTGCTTCATTTCATCTAAAGTAGGTGGTGTGAATTGTGCGTTTAATGTGTTTGTTGAAGTCATTGTATAGATAGTTTAAGGTTTATTTTACTGCTTAACTTCAATCATGGCCACAATTTTTCCCTCATGGTTCACATAGAGTTCTAGACTTCCATCTGGATCAATGGCTACTTTATAGCCGCCATTCGGGAGGACTTTTTCCAAAAGAGGCGAAATCTTGAGGGCTTTTTTCGCTGTGATCCGTTCACTTTTATCCCCTTTTATTTTCAAGTTTTTAGTTTCATAATGAGCGGCGAACGCGGGGAGTAGTTGCTGAATTTGTATTTTGTCTTGAGTTATAGCGTATTGAAGCTCCTCGGCAACTGGCTTGCCATTCTTTAGCCGCTCATTCCTTGAGCCAACGAGCACGGGCATCTTCATCAACTCCATGGATTTTTTGAGCTTCCATTTGGTAAGGAGATCCAGCCATTCATGGCAGAGCTTCACTGCATTTTTGTTATCATCTAGCTTCTCTATACTAAGCTTCACCACATCTGTATTTTCAGCTGCGTTAGCGCAAAGAGGTAACCCGAAAGTAAGAGCTCCTGTGATGCTAGTGAGTAAAATTTTTGTTTTCATATGTTTTGTCTGGGTCGATGAAGAACTATACTCAGAAGATGATGAATTGTTTAAATCGTTTATGGTTAGCGTTAATATCGAAAAAACCGATGAAGTGGATCACTCAAATAATAGTTGTTTTAGTTCTATTTCACTAGCTAGCGAATCATAAAGTGGTCCTCAAACTGGGATTTTTTTGGGGAGATGCTAAAAAGACTGAAAGAGGAGTATTTTCAGCGATAACTGTCATTAAGTCATAATTGATTGATGCAGAGCATGTTGTTTTAATTTGAAGCAGCTGTATTACTTTCAGTAAAGTAATACTTGCCATATGAAAGTTTTCAAACCTAGCATCATTAAATAATACCTGATTCCGTGAGTTAGCGTCTTGCCTCACTAAGCCGACTGAAAGATAGAACGATCATCTGTCTAAGTTTTCA